>JAABKJ010004723.1:2027-15016 GCA_011634705.1 Andricus grossulariae
TCAAGCTTGTAATATCTAAACGTTGGAATTCTGTAAATCCCTAACTAACCAACCTGTTATTGCAAACAATTGGTTTGGGAATGATTTTTCATGTCGTTCTATTCAAATATTCTCCAAAGGAACCATTCTTTGTTTTCAAAAGTTTCTATTGTAGTTCAAGTTCAGGAGGATAACAACTTTTATTTTAGCCGCAACTTTAGTGAAGCTACCAGTTTCTTCTAGGAGGCAACTGTATCCCTGACTGATGGATGTTCATATTTGTGAATATGCAGTCAAGCTTATAATACCTAAATGTTGCAGATCTGTGAATCTCTCAGTTACAAATCCAACTTTGCAAACAATTGGTTTGTAAATAAGCTTTCATGTTGTTCTATTCAAGTGTTCTCCAGAGGAACCCTTTTGGGTCTCCAAAGGTTCTCCTAAAGTTCAAGTTCTAAAAGATACCAACTTTTATTTCAGCCACAACTACAGTAAACCCTTCACTTTTTTCTGAGAGGCAACTGTATCCCTCACTCATGGATTTTTACATCTTGGAATAAACAGTAAAGCTTGGGATATCTAAACTTTGCAATTCCGTAAATCTCTAACTTACCTACCCAACATTGTAAACGGTTGGTTTGTAAATTTGCTTCATGTTCTTCTATTCAAGTGTTCTCCATAGGATCCCTTTTGGGTCTCCAAAGGTACCAAATTTTATTCGAGCAGCAGCTTTATTGAACGCCCAGTTTTTTCTGCTTGAAATCATAACAAAATGTACAATCAGATATTTTGATTCGTTTATGGTACCTGCAGATGTATGCAACATAATCCAAAGAAAGGGAGAAGCGAAGTTCGTAGTTCCTGGTTTGCACAAGTTTCCGATTTATCGTCGTCCCGAATGTACCCATTTCCTCTTGAATCGTAGCGGTTTTTATGAGCTATAATATAGATCGCCATGTAACCCCATCACCATTAATAAGAAGTTAACGAAGTTAGTCAAGTTACGGTGACTGGGAAAGTCACCGTAACTCATGAAACTCCTTTTGCATTATTACTGGCTTCTATAAGCAGCTTTCTGCTGAGCTCTTGCTTTTCTCAGGAAACTATCGATCCCAAGTATTAATGCTGTATCAATTAACATACGAGATGCATGAGACACCTGTCGGGATGAGATAGGATTTTGAGTCAGCTGCTTCTGCACACTCTGTAATTTCGGGTTACCTTCTCTTCCTGAGATCTTAGGACGTAACGTAGTATATTAACGGTTAGTGGCGTTAAGGATGCCTTAAATTTTAAGCAGAACTTCGGCGAGTTAACGACCAATTAAATTTCTCGCGCGCAAGCTTCTAAGTTGGATTTAAATTTTCAGGGACGTTTCTACTGTTTTATGTCAAGATTAGCTCTGCAGAATCCCATATTTCTCTTTTGATTATTTGAGTTGAAATAAAGTGTCAGAGTGAATGACAGTTAATCAAGTCGGATTTGAATTTTTAGGGACCTTTCTACTTTTTTATATCCGGATTGGCTGTGAAGAATCTCATCACTCTTTCTTGTGTATTTGAGAATGAATAAAATATCACATTAAATGATAGCTGATCAATTTGGATTTAAGTTTTTAGGGACCTTTCTACTTTTTTATGTGAAGATTAGGTTTGAAGAATCTCATCATTCTTTCTTAAATATTTGAGAAGAAATAAAATATCACAGTGAATGACAGTTAATCTGGTTGGATTGGAATTCTCAGAGATTTTTCCACTTTTTTATGGCAAGATTATCTTTCCAGAATCTCATTTTTCTTTCTTAAATCTTTGAGAAGAAATAAAATAGCATAGTGAAGGAAAGTTGATCAATTTGATCTATAAACTGGACCAAAATGATGTGCAACGTTTTTATACAGATTTTGGATTTTTATTTGTTCTGATGAGTAGCAACTGAGCTTTCGAAAAAAATTTGTAAAACTAAAGAAACACTTTCAGAAAAAAAATTTATTTCCAGAGATGAAAATTTGCTTTTTTCGCCTAAAAATTCATATCTTTTGGTAGAAATTTCAACTTTTTTTTTGGTTAAACATTTTTTGCTTTAGAATGCAAGAATTTTCTTTTGTAAAATTGTTATAAATTCGTCTTCTTTGGTAGAATTAATTTTATGGTTGATAATTCGTCATTTTATTTGAAAATAGTTTCTTTGGTAGAAAATCAAAATATTTTGTTAAGATTTCTTCTTCTTTTTTTTTGTAAAAACTTAATTATTTTAACTGTAAATTCAACTCACTCAAAGAAAAATTTGTCTTGAAACAAAAGCATCATTCTCTTGTCTGGTTTGTTCTGAACTACTTGAATTTCTTTTTGTAAACAAAAAGAATTATTTGTCTGCAAGATTAGGTAAAGTTTGTCGCAAAAGAATAAAGTTTGCTGCAAAAAGATTCTTTTAGAGACAAATAAGATTCCTTTTAACGTTAAATTTCAGAGGAAATTCCATTTCCTTCAAGAAGCATTCTTCTGATACAAGAAGAAATTTCTCTGAGTGACCATGGTAGTTTGAAATCCATACTTCAGTTAAAAATCTATCTCTTTGGTTGAATATTCAATTATTTTTTGATTAATTAAATATTTTTTAGTCGAAAACTAATTTTCATGTGAGAGCCTACCTATTCTATTTTTAACTAAAAATTGATGTTATGTTTAAAAACTCAAATATTTGGATTAAAAAAAAAACTTATTTGTTCGAAATTCGATTTTTTTTGGTTGAAATTTAATTTTTTAAGTGAAAATTTAACTATTCTATTTCCTTCGAAAAGCATTCTTCTGATACAAGAAGAAATTTCTCTGAGTGACCATGGTAGTTTGAAATCCATACTTTAGTTAAAAATCTATCTCTTTGGTTGAATATTCAATTATTTTTTTAATAATTAAATATTTTTTAGTCGAAAAATAATTCACAAGTGAGAGCCTTTCTATTCTATTTTTAATTAAAAATTGATGTTTTGTTTAAAAACTCAAATATTTGGATTAAAAAAAAAACTTATTTGTTCGAAATTCGATTTTTTTTGGTTGAAATTAAATTTTTTGAATAAAAATTCACCTATTCCTTTTTTGGTTAAAAGTAAAAGTCCTCTGCTGAAAACTCATTTCTTTGGTTAAAGATTCATAACTCCAGATCAAAGTACTTTTTCTTTTAACTTAAGATTAAAATATTTCATTTTTTTCTGAAAATTCCTTTTTCTTTAGTTTAAAATTTAACTACTTGGTCAAAACCTTTGTTTGCAAATGAAAATTCAACCATTTCATTGAAAATGTATGTCTAGTGTTGTAAATACATATTTTTTGGTAAAAAATAATTCTTCCTTATTGAAAATTTAACTACTTTGTTTAAACTTGAACTTCTTTGTTATAAATTGATTTATTAGATTGATGTTCCATCATTTATTTAAAAATTTATATCTTTGGTTCAAAATTGATTTATTTTGTTGATGATTCTTTTATTTTAGTTGAAAACTAATTTTTTAATTGAAAGTTCAACTAATCTATTTTCAGATAAAAATGGCTGCTTTTTGGTAAAAATTCAACTATTTGGTTGAAAAATTAACTTAATGGTTCAAAATCTGTTGTTTTTTTGTTGTAAATAATTTTTTTCGAACAGAAATGAAACTATAGAATTTTTCGTTAAAAGTTGAAGTCCTCTATTAAAAATTGATTTCTTCGTTTGAAGATTTATAATTTTAGCTGCAAATTTTTTCATACTTTACTGAAAATTTAAATATTCCATGTTTTGTTGAAATTTGACTTTTTCAGTTCGAGATTCAACTATTAGGTTGAAAATTTATGTATTTTTTATAAGTTCATCTTGTGTGGTTAAAAATCATTCTTCTTGATAGAAAATTTAACTACTTTGTTGAAAGTTAAACTTCTCTGTTAGAAATCAATTTTTTAGATTGATGTCTCATTATTTCGTTTGAAAATTTATCTCTTTGGTTTAAATTTGATTTATTTTGTTGATAATTCTCTTTTTTTATTCGAAAATTACTTCTTTCATTGAAAGTTTAACTATTCTATTTTAGTTAAAAATGAATGTTTTTTCGTAGAAAATTGAACTATTCGGTTGGAAAATTAACTAATTTGTTTAGAATATCTGTTTTTTTTGTTGAAAATAATTTTTTTAAACAAACATTAAACTATTTTATTTTTGGGTACAAGTGAAAGTCCTTTGTTAAAAATTCATTTCTTTCTTTGAAGATTCATAATTTTAGGTGAACATTTTTTCTTTTAAAACTGAAAATTCAAATATTCCATTTTTTGTTGAAATTTGACTTTTTCAGTTCCAAATTCAACTATTAGGTTGAAAATTTATGTATTTTTCCTTAATTCATCTTTTGTGGTAAAAAATGATACTTCTTGGTAGAAAATTTAACTACTTTGTTGAAAGTTGAACTTCTCTGTTAGAAAATAATTTTTTAAGTTGATGTTTCATCATTTCATAAAAAAATTTATCTCTTTGGTTCAAAATTGAATTATTTTGTTGATAATTCTTTTTTTAGTTGAAAAATATTTTTTTCATTAAAAGTTTAACTATTCTATTTTTAGTTTGAAATAGATGTTTTTCGTAGAAAATTCAACTATTCGCTCAAGAAATTAACTTATTTCATCAAAATTTGTTGTTTTTTTTTTTTTGTTGAAGATCCTTTTTTTCAAACAAAAATTAAACTAGTTCATTTTTGGTTGAAAGTGGAAGTCCTCTGTTAAACACTGATTCCTTTGTTTATAGATTCATCATTTTAGCTGCAAAATTGTTCTTACATTACTGAGAATTCAAATGTTACATTTTTTGCTGAAATTTGACTTTTTCAGTTCAAAATTCAACTATGAGGTTGAAAATTTTTGTATTTTTTGTAAATTCATCTTTTGTGGTAAAAAATTAATCTTCTTGATATAAAATTTAACTACTTTGTTGAAAGTTGAACTTCTTTGTTAGAAATTAAGTTTTTTAGTTTATGTTTTATCGTTTTATATAAAAATTTATCTCTTTGGATTAAAATTGATTTATTTTTTTGAGAATTCTTTTTTTTTTTATTTGAAAACTAATTTTTTAATTAAAACTTCAACTATTCTTTTTTTAGTTTAAAATAGATATTTCTCGTAAAAAATTCAACTAATCGCTTACAAAATTAACTTATTTGTTAAAAATTTGTTGTTTTTTTTTTGTTAAAAATAATGTTTTTTAATCAAAAATGAAACTATATAGTTTTTGGTTGAAAGTTGAAGTCCTTTATTAAAAATTCATTTCTTTGTTTGAAGATTCATAATTTTAGCTGCAAATTTTTTCGTCCTATATTGAAAATTTAAATATTACATTTTTTATTGAAATTTGACTTTTCTCAGTTTGAAATTCAACTAATAGGTTGAAAATTTATGTATTTTTTGTAAATTTATCTTTTGTAGTAAAAAATGATTCTTCTCGATAGAAAATTTAACTACTTTGTTGAAAGTTGAACTTCTATGTTAGAAATAAATTTTTCAGGTTGATGATTCATTATTTCATTTAAAAGTTTATCTCTTTGGTTCAAAATTGATTGATTTTGTTGATAATTCTTTTTTTTTAGTTGAAAACTAATTTTTTAATTGAAAGTTTAACTATTCTATTTTTAGTTAAAAATTGATATTTTTTCGTAGAAAATTCAACTTATCGGTTAAAAGTCAACTTATTTGTTCAAAATCTGTTGTTCTTTTGTTGAAAATAATTTTTTTCAAACCAAAATTACACTTTATCATTTTTGGTTAAAAGTTGAAGTCCTCTGTTGAAAATTCATTTCTTCGAAGATTCATAATTTTAGCTGAAAATATTTTCATTCCTAACTGAAAATTTAAATATTAGATTTTTTGTTTAAAATTTGATCTTTTCTAGTTCCTTACTTCAATAATTATCTATTTAATACTCAATTTCAATTTTTTCGCTATATAACCTAAATAATCCTTTGATGTAAGCTCTTAAGATGATTTGATAAAATTTTCGATTAAAAATATTCAGTAGATTATTTTTTTGAACAATTTTTGTCGCTATGGTATAGATTACCTCAGAAGTGTATCCATTAAGTGTTGAATTGAAAACTGATGTTTTTTGATTGAAAATTCTACTATTTAGTGAACAATTTAACTTATTTGTTGAAAAGTCTTTTTTTTTTGTTTGGTTAGAAATTAATTTTTTTTAACTGAAAATTTAACTAATCCATTTTTATTTCAAAATTGATGTTTTTTGGTTTAAAACTGAACTATTTGTTCGAAAATTCAGAAGCCCAATATAGGAAAACTGGATTTTTTCTACTGAAAATCAAAAATTTTTTAAAAAATCCTTCGCAAAAGTGTATAATTTTGATCTGAAGTTGATAATGAGAATAACGAGCAACAATTTGATATCCCAGGACCCACTGTGATTATTTTTAGCTTCCAAGGAAAGATAGTTTCTCAAGATAAAAACGCTCATTACAAGAATATATTTTTTCACTTTAGAAAATAGGTTTCTATTTCGTAAACTGAAAAATTCCAAGCAGTCGTATAATTTAATCATTAGATAGAGCATTGTTGAAACAACAATCAGCATCTGTTTCCTGAATGATAAATTACTTGGAAATGTGCGCGATAAAGCTTTTTTTTTCTCCAGGGTACCTCGAAAATAAAGCAGAGAGAAACTATATTGCGGATGATAAAGCGGCCAAGTTGAAAAGAGGAATACGGTCGTTACACTTTATAGAAACCGCGAGATAGAAAATGCATTATGTTTCGGGAAAATGAAGACTGGAAATGACTTGTAAGCATCACTTTTCAGTTTACCACCTAATTTTCTTGCTTGAAAGGTAATTAATTATCCGGACATGATCGAGCGCAGAGATTAATTTCAATAATATTACACACACAGCAGTAAATTTGAGCGCGCGTTTGCGTCTTATGTTGTTTATTTCCCAACATATAATAATATAAAAATATTTTTTTGAAGTGTGGTAGTGGGGCCACACGACAGAAGTAGTGGGGAGATCTCATGGTAAAAGAGTGCAGAGAGAGAGAGAGAGAGAGAGAGAGAGAGAGCAAAAGAAGAAGAGAGCGTATACACGCTTTGATTGGCGTGGCAGTAGTGGGGATATCGAATAGGAGTCCTCAGAACAATTGCGAGTCACCTCACACAAGTAGTTTTACTTTCCTGTATCACTCAATCACTTCAAAGCTACTAACTGCAGGGGAATGGTTTTATTTTGCAAGCAAATATTTTTTTTTTTCACATATTAATGTAGGAAGGTTTTTGAAAAATTAAAAAAGCTACATCAAAAATATTTAGTTTTCATAATTTCCCATTCTTATGAATTGTTTGGAATGCCTTTAAACTCCTCCGAATCCTTTTGCTTTCTTTTCGCTTCCTTGGAATGAAATGAATTCCTTCAAATTCCCAGGTATATCTGAATTCATCTAAATTCCCTGTATTATCTGAATTCCTTGAAATCGTGGAATTTCTTGAATTCTCAGAACTCCCTGAATTGCTAGGACTCAGAATATTCAAGGAATTCAGGGAATTCAGAATATTAAAGGATTTCAGAAAATTCAGAGAATTATGAATATTCAATGAATTTAAAGAATTTTGAATATTGAAGGAACTCAGAGAATTCTGGATGTTCAAGGATTACAAGGAGTTCAGAATATTGAGGAATTTCAGAAAAATCAGAGAATTATGAATATTCAAGGAATTTAGAGAATTCTGAATATTCAATTATTATAAGGAATTCAGGGAATTCATAATATTAAAGGATTTCAGAAAATTGAGAGAATTATGAATATTCAAGGAATTTAGAGAATTCTGAATATTGAAGGAATTTAGAGAATTCTGAATATTTAAGGATTACAAGGAATTCATAATATTAAAGGATTTCATAAAATTCAGAGAATTATGAATATTTAAGGAATTTAGAGAATACTGAATATTGAAGAAATTCAGAGAATTCTGAATATTCCAGGAATTTAAAGAATTCTGAATATTGAAGGGATTTAGAGAATTCTGAATATTTAAGGATTACAAGGAATTCAGAATATTAGAGGATTTCAGAAAATGCAGAGAATGATGAATATTCAACGAATTTAAAGAATTCTGAATATTGAAGGAATTTAGAGAATTCTGAATATTGAAGGAATTCAGAGAATTCTGAATATTCAATTATTATAAGGAATTCACGGAATTCATAATGTTAAAGGACTTCAGAAAATTGAGAGAATTATGAATATTCAAGGAATTTTGAGATTTATGAATATTTAAGGATTACAAGGAATTCAGAATATTAGAGGATTTCAGAAAATGCAGAGAATTATGAATATTCAAGGAATTTAGAGAATTCTGAATATTGAAGAAATACAGGAAATTCAGAATATCAAAGGATTTCAGAGGGTTCTGAATATTCAAGAAATATAGAGAATTCTGAATATTGAAGGATTTCAGAGAATTCTGAATATTGAAGGAATTTAAAGAATTCTGAATATGGAAGAAATTCATAGAATTCTGAATATTCAAGGATTAAAAGGAATTCAGGGAATTCATAATATTAAAGGATTTCAGAAAGTTTAGAGAATTACGAAATATTGAAAAAATTTAAAAAAATTCTGAATATTGATGGAATTCAGGGAATTCAGAATATCGAAGATGTCAGAAAGTTGAAGGAATTCAGAGGCTTTCACAAATATAGAGAATACAAAGAATTCAGGATATTCAGAAAAGTCAGGAAATTCAGAGAGTTTAAGCAATTCCGAATATTCAGTTATTTCAAGGAATGTAGAGGATTGAAAAATTTCAGAAAGGTCAAGATTTTAGAAAATTTAAGGAATTTCATAGAGTATTTCATAGATTTTAGAGCGTTTAACGAATTCAAGGAACTGCACGAATTCGAAATAATCCAGAAATTCAAGAAATTCACAATATTCGAGGATTTAAGGGAATTCAGAGAAAAAAGGATTTCCAGAGAATGCAGGGAATTCTAAGATTTTCAGAAAATCAGGAAACGTTCCAAAGTTTCACTGCTCTAAATATAAAAATCTCATTTAAAAAAAGTTTCAAATTTTTTTTATTTCTAGTTTTGAAAGCTCTAAATTTTTATTTTAAATGGCTTCATATTTTATATTATACCTTTTTTAGTTATTCAAAATTTTTGATATAATACGTTCTGAATTTAAAAAAACGTCTATTTTTAAGTTGTAAAAATGATTAGGTTTTAGTTTTAAATGCTGAGCAGTAAAGTTATTTAAATTGGCAAGCCTAAAAATGGAAAAATATTTATTTTTGTATCTTCAAATTCTGTAAGAGTGTAAAATTTTAAGTATTCCTCATTTGAAGGTTATTTCATCTCAAAGACATTGAATGGGGATTTTTTCAATTATTTATAGTTTTTAATTTTAAATTATTTAATTTCAAATGTCCATTTAAAAAATTGAGGACATTTCAGGTTGAAATTAATTATTTAACCAAGCATTGGTTTTAATTTGTTTTGCAACTATAGAAGTTTTAAATAATATAATGTTGAAAGTTTGATGCTGAACACTGATCAACAAGATTTTTTTTTAAATTTACAGATCTGAATGATTTAAAAAGGGGAGGGTCATAAGAGTTTTATAATATTTGAAATCATTCTGACTTTTCTATATAATAAACTGAGAAGGTTAAAGACTTCACTGACGTTCGACATTGAAAATTTTAAATTGTAATTTAAAAGAAAATTGAATTTAAAAAACAGAAATGAAAAACCAAAACACTTGTTGAGTATAATTAGTAATTTAAAAATTCAATACATTAAAGAAAATTTAAAATAGTATATTCTGAAAAATTTTGAAACGAATAACTAATATTTATCAATGTTAAATTGAAAGCATTTGCGATTTGAAAAAAAGTATTGTACTATTTTGATTCGAAAAAATTCTAAATCAAAGAATTTCAATTTAGGTAACATTTTCAAAAGGGACGATATTGCGAATGGAATGAAAAGGATTTCAACTCGTATCATTTTTAAATAAAGGCATTTGAAATTGCATGGGTTGGGAATTGACAATTTTATCAAAAGATCTCCAATTTAAAATCTTTAGACCAAAATTTCTAGAATAGAAAAGCTTCAAAACTTTTTTTTCAGAGAAAGGTTCCCAGATTTATTTTAAATGCTTCCACAAAATATATTTCTATACTTACTAGAATCCGAATAAGAGAAAATAGTAATGGAACTCACCTAGAACAAAAAAAAAGAATGGTTTGGTTAGACCTAAATTACGAAATGGTAAAAAATTACAATTTTTTATATTTTCTAGGTATTAAATTTTGTTTATTAGAGTATGCAAAATATATTCTAACGAATTATCTATTAGCTAGATTAGTTAGCAGTAAATCAATTATTGAATATTAAATTTCAATCATTTATAAAACAATAATTAATCATTAAGAATTTCGAATTGAAAGCGTTTCAAATCAAATCATTTAAGATTAGGTAAACTTTTTTAAAAAAAGGACAATATTTAAAATTGAATAGAAAGAATTGAGTTTGATTCATTTTTTAATGAAAGCGTTTTAAATCAAATGATTTGTAATTCAAAGTGCTCGAAATTGAAAAATTTTAAATTAGAAGTTCTCAAAGTTGATAAATATTAGACCAAATTTTTAAAAATAAAAATGATTCATCAGAGAGGAGTTGAAATTGTATTATTTTCAATTAAAAGCGTTCAAAATTAAATGATTTAGAATTGAAAACTTTTATATTTAAATAATTTTCAATGTTTTGCGATTAAAATTTGAGAGTTGGAAATAAAAATATTAATGAATGTTTCAAAGTCAAAGATTCTAGAATTCTAAATTCTCACTGCACAAACAAAGTTTTTAACATAATACTTTTTTATACGTAATTTATTAATAATGTCAAAAATATTTCTGTGAATTTATATCGTGATAAATTGAAGATTTACAAATTGTTGAATATACATTTCAAAATTTAAAAGTCTAAATTTTAATTGTTGAATTCAAACTTATGACAGAGAAGAATGTTTAATTATGTGTTCAACATGAAAAGTAAAGAACTTGATTTTTTTTTAAACTAGAATAGTTTAATCCTTAACATTCAATTTACAATTCTCATTCATTTTTAAAATGTTTCAATCAAATAATTTTATAAATTCAATTATTAATTTAATAAATTTAAAAAATAAAAAATAATTTGAAAAATAATTAAATAATTCTTTTTTTTTAATCTCAAACGAAAAATAGTACAATTTTAAGATATTACCTTGAAAATAAAAAAATTAATAGAAATGAATACAAAAGAAGATTACTCAAGAGAAATAAGATAATAAAAGAAATAGTTTTTTCAATGGGATCACAAATGGAAATAATATTAGTGGTGATGTAATTTTGATTAAAAAACACTATTTTTAATTAATCAAATCTAAAAATGGTCTCAAAGTTGAGTTTGAAGTGTTCAGTATTTTCAAATACTTTCAAATAAGAAATAATTTAATTTTCAATGCATACTTCTAACATGTTCCCATTTTTAAGGCTACAATTTGACGAATAATTTCATTAATTTTTCATTATCTTGAGTTTATTCTAGAGGCATTCAGTACACAATTGTTTAATTATAAATCTTCTAATTTAAGCTTAATTTAAAACTGACTTTCAAGGATTTCAATACGAAATTTTGAAAGATTTATTAGATTTAATAGTGAAATCGTCCTTTTTTCAATATTTGAATTTGAAAATTGTGAAATTTGAAACTGGAAGCTTTCAAAAATTAAAACATTCCAATTGGAATGTTTGCAAATTGAAGTTTTTGAAGAGAAAAAAAAAACTTTTGTGTCAAGGCCTCAAAAATCAAACTTTTTTAGAATTTCGGTTTCAATACTGTAATTTTAAAATTAAATCCTAGAAATTTCAAAAATGATATACTAATTTTCTAATTGTGTATACATAAATTTAATTAATTTTTTCATAAATTTGATCTTTTTGATCTAAAGTCTAAATGTAAATCTTGATCTGAAGTCTAAATCTAAATTATATGGTGAAAATATTACGTTCAACAATTCATCCTTTCAGAAGTATAGTTGACCAAGCGAGACCGAGACTCGTTTAAAACGCCTTAAATGTAGAAAAGTGAATGCCTGAATTGAAAGATTATTATTATTATTAGTTCTTTAAAAGTGTACAAACACGAGATTTTAAATTCGAACCTCAAAGATGAAAAATTTCCATTCATCGAAGCTTTTAAAAGGCTCGTCAGGCTTTGTGTACTTTTTTCACACCTTGAATCTTAAAAGCTTTCAATTTGACGAGCAAACACAAATAATCCTCTGTTTGTAATCTTCACCAAAGTGTGAAATATTTTTTTTTTTAAGTTTCTTACTGCTGTTAGCACCAATGTTGCGTTAGTCGATTTAGCAAAGTTTGGGGGAAGACTAAATTGGCCTCTTAGTAGAAAACGTTTCAGTAATTAAACCCATCAGTTCACAGTGTCACAATGCAAAGTGCATACTGTGTTTCCGACTAGGTGTGGAAGACGATAAGCGTTTACAATATTTCTCCTCGCTATATATTTTCTGTTTTTTTTTCTTTCCATTTCCTTCCAATAGGAACGGTTTAACCTGACGTCTTGAAACTCGATATAAGAGTGCTGTGAAAAATAACTATCGTGGCAACTGTCTGAAAGTAGAACTGACTTTTAGTGAGAGAGCTTTTCAAAGTCTATAAGGATCTTTGATTTCAGTTTGTTCTGCATGAAAGTCGAAGAAATTCGTTTCAATTTGAATGTAAGAATTTTGGTAAGAGGGTCATTCCATTTTATTTCACCGGAGTACACAGAAAAAAACTTATGTGAAGGTACATATCATGAAATATGTCCCAATTATGAAACAGTTTGACAAAAAATTCGATCTACAAATATATAAAAAAAAAATTGTACATTCGCAATAAAATGTGTAATTCATTATCTTAATATAGCTTATGTTATGTGATTGTTATATACT
>JAABKJ010004724.1:0-23969 GCA_011634705.1 Andricus grossulariae
GATATACAATAATGTAGGACTCGAAATGAAAAAATGGATCAATTCTACATCTTATTAACTTTAAAAAAATCATTGACCGTTAACTCGTCGGCGCTGCCCCTCCTTACCCTATAAAATTACTCTGAATTACCTAACATTACTATGGATTGCATTGGATTACTGTGGATTACATAAAATTATGGTAGATTACTCCATCGAAACTAGACACACGCGAATTTTCAACCAAAAAATATGACTTTTTAACAAAATTATTTAATTTTCAACAAAATATGTGTACTTTCAACCAAATAGTGGAATTTTTCACTAAAAATATCAATTTTCAAGCAAATAGTTGAATTGTTAACAAAATAATTAGATTTTTACCAAAATAGTTCCATTTTCAACCAAAAAGAAGAAGCTTCAAGAAAAAAATTTCATTTTCTACTAACAAAAATTAATTTATAACAAAAATATATTAATTTTCAACCAAACAGTTCAATTTTCAACCAAATAGTTAACTTTTCAACCAAATAGTTGAATATTTAACAAAATATTTTAATATTTAACAAAATATTTAAATATTTAACGAAATATTTAAATTTTTGCCAAAAAAAAGTTTCAAACAAAAAAAAATTACATTTTCTACCAAAAAGATAAATTTTTAACAAAGTAGTTAACCTTTCAACCAATTAGTGAAATTTTTAGTTAAGAATTAATGTTCAATCTCAAAAAAAATGAATTTTCAATAATATAGGTAATTTGTTAACCAAAGAAATGTATTTTTTACCAAAATAGTTGAGTTTTCAAGCCAAAAAGGCGAATTTTCAACAAAACAATTGACTTTTGAACCAGAAAAATTACATTTTTAGAAAGTTATTGAATTTCCTACATTTCTAAAATTACATGCAGCCCTCAATTTGAAATGCTTGAAATTTGAAATCGTTCTATTATATGCAAAATTAGAAAGTTTCAAAAATATCAAAAATAATTCAATGTCTTCAATTTGGAATGGTTTTAATTCAAATTTTCAATTTTTTAATTTGGAATTTTGAAAGCTTGAGTTTCAAATCATTGAATTTTGGTTACTTGAACTGATTTTGAAATTGTTCTCAATTTCGAATGCTAACTTGAGTCTTTAAATTCTGAAAAGTATAAGGACAAACTTGAATTTAAAAAAATTGTAAAATTTACTATTAAGAATGTAAAAAATATATTTTTTAAATCTATACATTAAAAATGGTTTAATTTGGAACTTAGTAGTTAGGTTTCCCAATTAAACATTTTCTGCTTCCAAAAACTTCGCAGTTACAATTGTAGGGAGTTCAAACTCTTTGGATTAATTAAACTTTGAAAATTTCTAATTTTCCTATTATAAATTTGTTTTTTAATTAATGCTTCAATTTTTAGTTGGAACTTCTGCGATTGAAATAAATCTGCAGGCGTGGAAATTCGAAGAACAGTCGGAAAGCTGGTCAACTTATAAAGTATTATTGCAATGGTTTTTAAAATCTTTCTGCGTCCATTTCCGAACTAAAGAACCGATTATCGTATCATAAAAGAAAGGCAAGAACCCCTGCGAGTCGGATGTAGTAACTTTAAAAAAGGAAACGATCTCTTTTTCACACATCTGCTGTTAAAGAAATTCTGAAAAAGTCGCCTTTGTTAGAGAATGTTATTCTTATTGTATTTAAACTGCCTTTGAAGGATTCAATGGCATAACAGTGAAACATTAGCAAACAACTGAAATTTTGTTCATTGTCCACAAAATGACAACTGTAATCGCAATGAAAAATACTCTAGACTAAGCAAAATATTTGTTTGGAATTAAAGAAACCGTTCCTTTAAGATATTTTTTTTTTTCATTTACCCAAAAATAACTCAAAAATGAAAAAAATCTTTTTAAATTAAAGAAAAATTATTGCTGGAAAGAAAAACTATTTCTTTGAACCAAAGTCATAAATAACTCAATACCTAAATCTTTAATGCTAAAATTGTACAAATTGGAAAATTCTCATTATACACGATTAAAATATAAAATTGTTAAACTTCAAACGGTTTCAGGATAAAATTGATAAAATCTCACAATAAAAGTGTTTACTTTAACAGACTTTGAATGTAAAATATTATATAAAAAATGATTCACATTTAAAATTGTGCAATAATTTGAATCTGACTGAATTTTATATTTGGAGGAAGTCAACGATTTTATTACTTAAATAAGCTCCTCTCATAGTATATCACGAATTAAAATAAAATCCCAAAGGGTTAATCCTATAACCGGACAAATAAATTACAAAAATGTCTTCCAAACAAGTGTGAGACAAATTCTAGACTCAATTAATCTCACTAAACGTCAACCCTTTTTATTTAGATTTCCGGGTAGTAATCATAGAAATAAAGACTTTATTTTTAACTCTTTGGTCTAATTCTTTGCCACTTTTTCCTTGAGCGACTTTTAAACAAAGAAGTTCTGCATCCTGAGTCTACGAATCGTGACGCGCGCCCCTAATAAATCCGGCGAAAAAGACGCGTGGCGCGTGAATGGAGAGCACGCTTAGTCGGTCAAAAACGAGACAGTGGCTGAGGAAAAAATTGGTCTAATAATAGTAAAAACTGGAGTATTTTCTAAAACGAGGCTAGCCCACTTTTTGAAGGTACTCGTTATGTGGATAGTAGGCCCAAAGAAGCGTCGGTGGTGTTTTTGTATTTCCCAGAAGAAACATCTTCTTATTTTTATGACGAGTGCGGTGCGCCGTTATAAGTGCAAATTTTTCAGGGCAATTTTCCTCGCCCCAGGCGAAAGTTCCATTCTTTTTCACCTGTTGTATATTTTTTTCCATCTTTGACTTTTCTAAGAGGCCCGGCGACACCGCAATATAACATTACGAGCGCGACTTTCGCCTAAAAATAGTTCGAAAAATGGCCTTTTTATATGGGTGACCGTAATAAGGTGAAAACTGTACCGAAAAAGGTCCTTAAAATATTCCTTGGCGATTTTAGAGCGGTCGGTATTTGGGCTAGGCTTTGCCAAAAATCAGAGTGGAAACTTACAAAACGTTTATGGAAGGTTGGATCGTAAACGGTCGCAAAAATCGTAAAAACGTGTTCTAGAAATGAACCATTTTTAGTGCAAATTCGAGATAGGCCAGGGAGGGTCGCTGGACTGAATTACATTTACCTGTATTTGTATCAGGGGCGCCTCATTATTGGTTTATGGTCGGTTTTCGAAGCATATTAATGTCGAAGGCCGACGACCCAAAAAGTGGACTTGTCGACGGTCATGAACATTATGGTAGTCTCCTAAAAATATGGTCGAAGCTCCAAACGAACACAATGTAATTGAAAAATAATTTTAGGAAGTTTTATATTTACATTTTTTCTGAGAATTTTTGTCGAATAGGGAATTAATATATAAAAATGTATTTTTTCATAAATAATTATTAAAGTAGATTTAATTAAGGCGCGAAATGCCAAACGGTGCTCAGAAACCATTCATAAATTATACGTTACACATTTTTCTTACAATTTTTTACCTCTCCCCACCCCCATGTAACAAGTCGTGACAAATTTTAAATATCTGCTTACTTATACTACCCCAGATAACTGAAGTACCAAGTAATTATAGAAGGTATTAACATGAAAATAAAGAAAACTAAAACACTGTGGAACATGTAATAAAGGAACTATGCACTCTACGTATAAATAAGAGTAGCTGTGTCATCCAGTAGAAAATTATTCATGAAAAACTTAATTCTTTACACTTTTTTCTTGAATTACTACCACACATCTTCAATTAAACTGATTAACAAAAATGGCCTACGACCTCGCTGAATGCGACACATTTTTGAAGTACTTTTCAATGCTGAACACGAATATCGTCGTACTTTAGCGATATCTACTAGGGTTTCTAAGATATTTTCAAAAAACTAAAAAAATGGTGCAAAAAATTTACTCAAATTTCAATACACAGTAATTGAGAATATATTTAATTGTTTGACATAAGCTATAGGTCGATTTATTTGTTTTTCCATGAAGAATAATTACCTAGAAACAAATTTAAATTCGGATTATCCGTTTCTGAGATATCTTGAGAAATGTGCACGCTTCTTTTAAATTTCCGAAAACTTGTACTTAATACTGTTCTTGGCATTAAATGTTCAATTATGGAACATAAGACGATCACTCGCAGTTCATTCGTTTCTGAATTTCATACAGTTTTGAGACATAAGACGATCAATCACATTGTCATTTATTTCTCAATTTTATGCAATTCTAAAACGTAAGACGATCTCTCACATTGTTACTTGCTCATGAATTTCATACACTTCTAAAACATAATGCAATCTCTCACATTGCTATTTGTTCCTGAATTTCATGCAGTTCTAAAATTCAAGACGATCAATCACATTGTTACTTGTTTACGAATTTGAGTTCTAAAACATAAAGATATAACAATGTGATTGATCGTCTTATGTTTTATAACTGTACAAAATTCATAATCAAGTAACAATGTAATTGATCATCTTATATTTAAGAAGTGCTTGAAATTTAAGAATAAATGCAAATATGAGGGATCATCTGATGTTTTAGAACTTTATGAAATTCATAAACAAGTAACAATGCGATTGATCATCCTATGTTTCACAACTGTATGAAATTCAAAAACGATTGAAATCTGAGTGCTAATCTTTTCCACAATTGAACATCCGGTGCCAAGAATAGTATTATAAGTACAAGTTTTCGGAAATTGAAAAGGGTGCACATTTTTCAAGATATCTTAGAAACGGATAATCCGAATTTAAATTTTTTCCAGATAATCATTCAAGAATAATTCAACAATTTCATGAAGAAATACACAAATTGCCCTATAGTTTATGTCAAAAAAGTGAATATGTCCTCAATTACAGTGCATTGAAGTTTGAGTATACATTTTTCGAACTTTATTTTCTGAGAATATCTCAGAAACCGTTGTAGATATCACTAAAGTCAGACGATATTCATAAAGTGCGTTGAAAAACGCATTGGCATGACCTGTGGTAATGTAGAACATACATTTTCGCCTTATAAAAAAATGGTTAAACAATTTTTCATTGAACATTTTAATTTCAAATATTTATTAAAGTAAACCTAGAAGCAAAAAACAGAAGCCAAATTAGTATTCAGCATGAAAAAGTACTTAGGAAATGATATGTTGCATTTCTTCTTTAAAATTTCTTTATATCTATTGAAATTCCTTGCAATCTTTCAAAATATCCTAAAATATTTCAAATTCTTAAAAATATTACAACTTTGATTAAATGTTTGGATTCTTTGGAAATACCTTGAAATAGTAAAAATCTCTTCAAATCTCAGGAATATTTTGAAATCCCTTCATTCTTGTAAATAAATGCATTGAAATTTCATTGAAATATTATAAAATTTCTTGAAATGTTGCAAAGTTACCTAAAATTTGACGATATTTTTTGAAATTCCTTGAAATCCCTTAGAATATTTAAAGTCCTATGAAATCCTTTGAGATCTTTGGAAATTCATTAAAATACTATTTTGAAAGCCTTTAAAATCCCCTAAAATTACTGAAATCCCCGGAAATCTGATAAAATCAGTTAAAATCTCTTAAAAATTCCTTGAAATCTTTTAAAACAACCATAAATCTCATAGGTTTGATAAAATCCATCCAAATCTTCTAAAAGGATTGTTATATTTTTTTAAATACTTTAATATCACTAAAATGCTTGGAAATTCATCAAAAATTTTTAAATCCCTTCAAATTTTGTGCAGCTCTTGAATGTTCTTGATATCTTTTGAACTACTACAAAATCTTCAAACTCCTTTAATATCTCTTGAAATCTTTTAAGATATCCTAAAATCTTTGAAATTCTTTAACATCTTCGGGAACATCTTGAAATATTTGAAAATGTTTTTGAAGCTCTTGAATCTAATCAATCAAATTTGACAGGAGAGTCAAAAAAACCTTTCTAGAGGAACAATTTAAAGACGATCAAGTAAATTCTTTTTTTTTTGTTTTGTTTAGGTGATAAATCAGTTTAATAACTATTGTATGAAGAAGATAAATGGCGCTACATATGCATGTAATAATCTAATGGAAATGGCGATGGATTTAGCACCGTTTATCTTTCCTTGGTATTATAAAAGAATATAGTATATAAAGCATTAAAAAATCATATAAAATACACTTTTTTATTTATTCTAATGAACAAATACCACCGTTTAAAGGATAAATTAATACCCCTAATTGTTAAATTGTTTGTAAAAAGTAAAAATGTGTGATTTTGAGAAGAAATCTCAATTTCATCAAAAACTGAACTTATTATGCACCGTTTAGTTTTCCCTGTTAAATTGAAGCTAATGTGGTAAGAGAATAAATCTTATGATGCGAATATATTACAATATTTTATTAATAAATTCATTGGAATTTACAACAAAACAAATCTAGATTCTCGGAATTGCCATCATATTGCTAATTGAAGAATCTTCTAATAAATCTAAAAAAGGAATACGGCGCACAATACTTGCAAAATTGGATAAATTTAAAAAATGAAAATCGAAATAGAACATACATAACCTACTGCAAGATATAATAAATTTGCAGAATTGGAATTCAAATTCTGTTGCAATGCACAAGTCTTTCAAATCTCGAGTTTTTTTATTATTTATTTCCGTTTTGCGAAATCACAGGGAGGAAATTCAAAAAATTCTACCTTTATTTTCTAGCCATGCAGATTTTAAAGCTTGTTTGGAAACCAATCGGTTTTTAAAGAATGCTTTATTCCTATTGGATTTTTTTTACCTAATATCGTTTCGATTTTGAGAAGCTCAGCATCCTGCACTTGTTCAGGCTATAAAAATCGAAGGTATTCATCGCAGATTCTTTCTTCCCTTTATTCCTGGGTGATAAAAAGACACTTTGGGCGACACTTTGGGCCACCCTTTCCCTAAGAGTTTTTTTTTATTATTATAAGAGACTTTTTTGTATTGTAAACTTTGCAGAAATATCGGTAATATTTACAGAAAAGCTATGCTTCCCTATTTTAACCAAAAATCTGTAAGTTTAGCAGGATTTTTTTCAGCGTGAAATCATCGCTCGAGGATGTGGAAAGCTTCATCTTTTGAGCTCTTTCAATGTTTGCGTTTCTAAGTCTGATTTTTTGTGTTAAGATTATTTTTGAAATTTCTTGTATCATCTTTATTACGCAACTCACTTATCCATATTCGTCAATTAGAAGTGCTACTTGAGATTCGCAAAACTTGTTTCATGCATCTTATCAACTTTTATAAAGAATTCAATGAAGTAGAGTAGAGGATCCATGCGATATTTGACACATTTGAGCAAAATCTGTAAACATTTTTTGTCCAAATTGTTCACATCTACCAGAGGGGCGATTTTATAACTTTTTTACTTCTACTTCTACGTTTTCGAAATTCACGTCGATTCTTTTTTTTTAGCATTTCAATTGCCATAGTAATTTAAATGCAAGCAAAGTGAATTTCGGAAAATTGGAAGTGGAAATGGAAGTGTAAAAGTTATATAATCGCCATCCTTTCCACCCCGCTGGTAGATATTCTTCCATTTTTCCATTTATCTCCTTTTTGAAAATTCTATTATGTTCGGTTAGGTATAACTTCTTTTATTGCTGTTAATGAAAGAGGAAGAATTGCACAGCGATTGTAGCAAATGTGTAGTGGCTGTAAAAATTTATTTAAAGAAAGAAATTCTGCAAAAAGTTGAACTAAGTCAGTATAAAATAAATAAAAACAAAGAAAATTACAGAGCGGGGAAAAAGGGTCGCTGTCGATATAGATTCTCAAGAATAAGTGCTGTAAACTGCAAGGTAAAATTTTAAGAACGGTTTTAATTCTCCTTTAAATCTCCTGACATTTTTGAGCATTCCATAAATAGTTGACATTGAAAAAATGAATATTTTTTTATTAATACGAGATTTAGTTATTATTTAGTATTTTATTTTCAGGTGATATTAAGTAATTGAGTTTTCGGTATGAATTTTAATATCTACAGTAGATGAAAATTATTTCATAAGTAATATGTCACTGAGATTTAGATAGCTAACCATTAGAAACATATTATAAGAATTGAATTAGAACATTATTTATGTTGCAAATTTTAACTTGCTTATTTTTCAAACTTTCATACAAAATCATTCTTTATTATTCTCAGCACGTAAGAATCACATTCTTCAATTTTTGAAAGCTTATATTTTAACTCGTATATAAAAATTGGCTATTTTTAAAATAATTTAAATCGTTCATTTTTTTCAATTCTTCAGTATTTAGATTTGTATAATGTTCTCTCAATAAATTGTATTCAAATAAACCATTATTTTCGCACATGAAAAAATGATTAATTCGTACAAAAATCATTGCTTGAAGCTGTTTTATATTTCTGCTGTAATGAAAGGGTAAAATCTATGCCTATGGTGTCCCTCAGAGCTGATTTTCGGAATGTAGGTGAATCGGACTTCAAATAAGAGGAAAAAAGGACTGACAGATTAGTGCTATTTTGTCCTTAAACATTAAACATTTCAACGTGATTTTTGGAAATATACAATGAAAAGCTTTTCCACTTTGTTATTTTACAACGTAATAAAAAAAAAACAATCAATTCACCCATTTTTATGTCAACAAAATCGGCTCATAACATACACAAATAAGAAGAATAATCACTAAGATATGAAATTATGAAAATATTTTTCATTTGGCAACCATTTTGAAGAAAATCAGTAAATTTCACTGAGACTCCGGTAGAATAAAAGTTGCATGCTGCAAGAATAGGACATGACCGGAGAAATTCGGACGGATGGTCACCCGCTGGTCAAATCCGATTAATAATAACTTTGGCTACATATTTTGAAGTTGTAGCATGACTTTAACCTTCCGCTAGACCCGAAGCCATGAAAAATCTGTCTATAAATTTTTCCCCGATTGTCACAATAAAACCAGCATTATTTAATAAATAACCCCATTTCTCTGCTTCGCAAAGTGCACAACCCCCCCGTAAATTAGTGTCGCTCGTCGTCAACAGACTCTCGCTAATTTACGACATATTTAAATAAGGTCGTTTGCGTATATCGTCAAGAGACGGGAGAAAATTGCGCATAACGAGAGCAGGGTCTCTGACTCTGAAATGGTCGAGCGGCAACTCACCCCTTCCTGAAATAACCTGGGAAAAAGCAACCCTTATTCTGAACTCTTATTTACAACTGGAGCAACGTGCCGTGAAAATTACGTCTGTAAACAGAGAAGAACCGCGTCCCACTATTGGTCTAGTCCTCGTCATAAACCGACGTGCCGTCGCCTTCCATATTTCATGCAAAGGGTGAGTATTTTTAACCCTAACCTACAATTACGTCGTAAAGACAGAATCCAGAGCACAATACCAAGGCGTGCTCCAGTTGCATAAAATAATAAAATCTCGGAGAAAGCTTAACGTGAAGGTTAAAACCCCTTACTGGAAACTCATTTGCCTATGCCTTTAGAGTTCGGCCCAAGGGGGTGCCATTTCCTCAAAGAGAGTTAATTCCACTTGCACTGGGTCTATAGACTCTATACCTGCTCCAGTTAGACGTCAGTGCTTCAAAATCACCCTAACAGCCTAACTAACGGACCACTAGCTACTGATGCAAACGGAACTTGACCGGGTTGACGTCTTAAGCATTGCTGTAAAATATCCAAGGGTTTTCCGAGGGGTTTTCTAAAATCTAACCTGCCTTTACTATTCGGTTACCTTCTACATCTACGTAAATCCAGTTCAACCTCGAATGTCAGACAAAGAAAAAGAAATATACCTCTTCATTATATTTCCATTCTGAGGCAATTTATCTTATTGTGTCTCCTCTTCGACGTTTTATCTGATGCTGTAACTCTGACTCCTTTCTAACTTCTTAATTTAGAGCTTTCTTATCTTTTACTTATTGCGACTGAAAAAGAAATTAAGCATTTCATTCACAATTTGCGGATTGCATTTTTTGTTTACGAATTTTGAGAAATTATTTGAATAGAGTAAAGATCTTGTAGGCCAGTTTAAATTCGATTTGAAATCAGTTGTTCTTATCGGTAGTCGCCATTTTACAGCCACCTGACTTGATCAGCTAGCAAAAATCAGTATTTTATACTGTAGAGTTTAATGCAGTCTTCACACTCTTTCTGCTATTGACTATTGACTATTCCCCCCTTTTCTCCTTTTTTAAAAGAATTCACCTGAAACTTCTCTTTTTAATTGAAAAGTCTACTATTATAATTTTTGGTTCAGAATTCATCTCTTTTGTTTGAAAATTCTACTTTTTTGTTAGAAATTTCAACCATGTTATTAAAAAAATGCTTGCTTTTATATTAAAAATTTAACTTTTTGTAGAAAAGTCTTTTTTTAGTTGAAAGTTAATTCTTTTTAATTGAAATGTCTAATATTGTATTTTTGGTTCGTGATCAATCAGTTTTGGTTGAAAATTTAATTATTTGGTTGAAAATTCAACAAAAGTCCTCTTTTTCCTCCTTTTTTTGTAGAAAATTCCGTTTTTAATTGAAAAGTCTACTATTATATTTTAGTAGAAAATGATCTGTTTTGGTTAAAAATTCTACTACTTTCTTGAAAATTCGAATATAGATTGTTAAAAATTAATCTTTTTTTGGTCGAAATTTTAATTTGTTTATCCTTTTGGATTGAAAATTCACCTCTCGGTAGGAAAGTAATCTCTTTTGCTTAAAAGTTACCTGTCTTTAATTGAAAAGTCTACTGTAATAGTTTAGGTAGGGAATTCATCTATTTATCTATTTTGTTAAAAATTCATCTTTTGGTAGTAATATCATATTTTTTGTTTAAAAGTTACGTCTTTTTTTAAATGAAAAGTTTACTATTATATTTTTTGTTTTAATTCCTTTTTTTTCAGTTTAGAATGAATTAATTATGTTAAAAATTCAACTATTTTGCCAAAAAGTAATCTTTTTTGGTTGAAAATTCAAACACTTGGTTGAAAATTGAACTATACTGTAAAAAATTTTATTTTTTTCGTTGAAGACAAAAACTGTTACATTTTTCATTGATAATTCATAATTATAGGTTAGAAATTCAACTAACTACCAGCCTGCCTGATCGAAAGTCGAACTGCTTTGATGAATATTAATCTTCTGGGTTGAAATTATTCCATTTTCAGTTGAAAAGTAATCTTTTTAGTTAAAAATTAAACTTTTGGTTAAAAATTCATGTATTTTGTTAAAATATCGTCATTTCTGGTAGCAAATTAATCCGCTTGGTTAAAGATTTATATTTTTTTATTGATAAATCAACTACTTGGTTAGGATTTGAACTATCCAGTTGAAAATTTATTTTTCTTGGTTAAAAATTAACTTTTTTGTTGAAAATGCATTTTTTCGGGTTTAAGATTAAAAGTCAAATGTTTTCTAAACCATTCGGCTTTTTAGATTGAAAACTCTACTCTTTTGATGAAAAGTCGTCTTTTGTGGGTTCTTTTTAAATTGCATGATATTCTTATGTTTTCAAAATTATTAAGGTTCGATTTTTAGTAAAAATTGTATAAGATGTATTTTTGATATCATTTAAAAATTTTCCTTCATTACGAACCTTTTCTCAAAGTAATGGGAAAATTCATATCTTACACTATTTTTTATAGAATTTTCATTCTTTATTTCGACATCCAGTGCTAGCAGATTATTACAAGAAATTATTTATAAGGTTTAAAATTAATTTTAGACAAAATTGTCTAAAATTCTAGATTTGAGATAAGTACAAAACATTAAAAAATGTTCATTGCTTTAGCAGTATAGTTAATAATAAAAGGAAATAATGTAATTCGCATATTTTATACAAAATACCCTTACATTCTGAAATTGTATCAAATTAAAGAGCTTGAAAAATAATTATCTTCATTAGACGCATTTAAAAACCCATATTTTTAATACAAAATTTAATTATCATACAAAAGAATTGTATTCCATGCTTTAATTAAAAATACAATATAAAGCCTTGAATTCAAGCAATAAAACAATTCAAAAACCAATCCCAAAAATGTGACAGAATGAGATACTACTTTGCATACGAAAATGTTTCAAAGCAGGTGAACCATATTTTTTTCGTAAAATGAAGGACATTTCTTTCCCTTGGGTAAGATTACGGCTTATTTGGCAAAAGCAGAATAGCATTTTTACCACGCTTACGTAAACAGCCCCCCAGTCTCATTGACTGGTGCTCTAGTTATAAATTTTCTTCCAAATCGTTTTAGTGCACTTTAACCCGTTTTCCCGGTACAGTTACGGAAACGGTCCACAAACATTTACGACTTCTTTCAACGTTATACTGTCTCATTCACTCTTATTTCTTCCACTTAGTTTCATATTCGTGCTCTGCTTTTGGCGAAAAATAATTTATTGCAAGGAACCGTAACACGCCAGGCTGGAGGTTCCAGATCCGTTTCTGAAACTGTTACAGTTTAAATCGACCGTCTTTGTGGGGCGCAAGTGGCCACCATATTTCCATAATTTACGATTTGGACGAAGGACTTCGTTACAGTTTAGACGAGGAGCATTGTAGAAATGAACTAGAATTCTTGCTTCTTTTCAAGCTTGTTTGTCTAAAAAGCTCTTAAATTCTCGGTTGCGAGAAAAATTAGAGCGGCCCAGACTGTATTTTACTTCTGTAGAATTGTAGATATAGTGGTGCTATACTTATTTCGAGATTTTTCGAAATGCCAACAGAAGACGAGGGTTTCTTTATAATTTCTTTTGAATGAAGAACCTGCAGAAAAATATTTAGAATTCCAGCAGAGACCTCAAAGTTTTGATTATCGGATACCAGTTCATACTGAATAATGCATATTATTTTGTAAGATAAGATTATAAGAAATGAGATTAATGAAAATTAATAACTTTGCACGAGACGTAATTTTATTATACTTCTTGTACAAAATTGATTAGAGTATAATAGTTTATTAATATCATTCCTATTTTTAAAAAATTTGCATTATCCAATATGTACTGGTATGCAGTCTGTATCAGTCACCCCTACCATCATCATTCATATATATTAATAGCAAGCGCCCTTTTCTGTGCAGGGTTTATCATATCCTAAAATGTATCCGATTTTCTTCGAAGATGGCTCAAATTGAACGTCTTGGGATGTAGATGCGGATTAAAAAATAAAATTTACTATGTCATACTGATTTCTTATTGTTATCAAAGATTGAAAAATGAGTAAATTTCCATTTTTAGACCACTGTATTCTGGAATGTTTTCTTTTAGATCGATTGTCTTAAAAAGATGGCTCAAATTTTTACATATCGATGTGGAATAAAAAATAAAATTTCCTATTTTACCGTGTCGTTCTTTGTCATCAATGTTTAAAAAATATTAAAATGAGGAAATTTCGTTTTATCGACCACTATGCTGAAAAATTTACTTGTATTCTGATGTTTTTCAGCGATGGCTGAAATTGAAGGTCTTGGCATAAAGATGTGCACAAAAAAATTTTCTATATCATTCTAATGGCTTTTTGTTATCAATGATTAAAAAAATAGGAAGATGAGAAAATTTCACTTTTTGAACGACTATGCTTGAAGCTATTATATTAATCGGGTCTTTTTTGGAAACGGCTCAAATTCAAGGTCTTGGCATAAAGATCTGCATAAAAAAAATTAAATTTTCTATATCATTCTAATGGCTTTTTATTATCAAAGATTGAAAAATTAGGAAGATGAGGAAATTTCACTTTTTAAACGACTATGCTTGAAGCTTCCATATTAGTCCGGTTTTTTTTGTGAACGGCTCAAATGGAAGGTCTTGGCATAAAGACGTGTATACAAAAATAAAAATCTCTATATCATTCTAATAGCTTTTTGTTATCAAGGATTGAAAAACTAGGAAGATGAGGAAACTTCACTTTTTAAACGACTATGGTTGCAGCTTTTATATTAGTCTGGTTTTTTTTTGGAAGGTTCAAATTTAACGTCTTCAAATGTAGATGTGCATTACAAAATACAATTTACTATATCAAAGTATTATTTTTTTGTAATCAGTGTATAAAAATAAGAAAAATGAGGAAATGTTGTTTTTTAGATCACTATGCTGGAAGCTTTTCTTAGAGTTCAATTTTCTTCGAAGAAGGCTGAAATCGAAGGTCTGGGTATGTAGACCTGTGAATTGGAAAATAAAATTTGATGTGTCATACAAATTTTATTTTTTTTACGAATAAGCTAAAAGCTTTTCTATTAGTTAAATTTTTTCGCAGATGGCTCAAATTGAAGGTTTTGACTTGTGGATATGCAATGAAAAAGTAAAATTTGCTATTTCATTGTATTGTATTTCTTTTAGTATGATAGTCTTCGAAGATGGCTGAAATTGAAGGTCTTGGCAATCTTGGCATGTAGATGTTCCTCAAAAAATAAAATGCTTTCTTTATGTTATAGTGATGCTTTTTTGTTATCAGAGGACGAAATATAAGACAAATGAAGAATTTCCATTCTTTTAAATCACTATGCTGGAACATTTTCTTTTAGTATGATAATCTTCGAAGATGGCTGAAATTAAAGATTTTGGCGCAGATGTCCAATAATAAATGAAATTGTCTATGTCTATGTGATAGTAATGTTTTTTTTTTTGTTACCAGAGGTTACTATATGAGAAAAAATGAAGAAATTTAGTTTTTAGAACACTATGCTGGATGATTTTTTATTGGTCTGGTTTTTTTCGGGAATGGCTCAAATGGAAGGTCTGGACATTGGATGTGCATTAAAAAATAAAATTTTATATGTTACGCAGTATCGTTTTTTTGTTTTGTTATCAGCGGATAAAAATGAGAAAAAGTGGGAAATTTCGTTTTTTGGACGGCTATGCTGAAAGCTTTTCTATTAGTCCAATTTTTTACTGCTTTTCTATTATTAGTGTGCGAAAAATTAGATAAGTAAAGAATTTTTTTTAGGTCACTGTGTTGGAGTTTTTTTCTTTGTATGACTTCAAAGAAAGCTGAAATTAAGGGTCTTGGCATTTCGATGTGAATTAAAAAACAAAGTATGCTATATCATACAGATTTCCATTGTGTTATCAAAAATTGAAGAATAAGAAAAATGAGGAAAATTCTATTTTTAGACTATGCTGGAATCTTTTATTTTTCTTTGATTGTCTTCGAAGATGGCTGAAATTGAAGGTCTTGACATGTAGACGTGCATTAAAAAATAAAATTTGCCGTTTTATTGTGTCGTTTTTTGTTAAAAGTTGTTACAAATGCGGAAATTTAATTTTTGTAGACTATTATGCAGAAGGATGTTCTTTCAGTCTTATTTTCTCGGGGTTCTTTCTGTCATCAAACACTTAAAAATATATGTCATGCATTCTTCTCATAATTCCTTTTTTTTTAGTTTCATAATTATGGCGAATAATTAATTTAAAGTTTAAAAGAAAAGTTTTCCTGTAAAAGCATGAGATTTTACATGGAAAGAATGGTTTTAACTGTAAAGTGTTATAGACGTAAAAATATTCTCCAGTTTATAGAAGAAAAATGATGTATTTTAATCGACATCCAACAGATTGCGACACTCCATTTACCCTCTAATCTCTAATCCGTTTCCAAATTTAAAATCTTGCAAGAACATTGTTTATATTTGGAAATTGTAACAGGAGGAACACGATGAAAAATAATTCGTTTACTGATGTTGTATCATCATTTTTATATGCACACATTTTTACGTGAAACTGCAAGCTACAGTTTGAATGCAGGGTTGATTAAAGGTATGTACACTTTTATTATCAAGTAACATTTATCATTTTTTTAAAAAGCTACCAAGAATATCAGAGCACAATCTTTTAATAATAATTAATTGGCCAATAAATAAAATGTGCATCGAAGCCCACCAATTAAATCGCAAACTTTCTCAAAAACATAACAAAGTTTTCCATAAAGCATGAAATACTGTCCAATAAAATCACGCAGCTGTTTTTGCAGTCATATAAAAAAAAATAAATCGAGCATCTTGTTTAGCTTCCCATACATGAAAATCCAGCATTTTATGTGACCTAAATGACGAAACAATATTAATCGTTCGTTACTTTCATCAATCAGGCAGATACTTTTTTCATATAAAAGTTGCCCGCTTTTATAACGACTGGACCGTTCTTTTTTATAATGGCTTAATTTGACGTTAATATCTTCAGAGCGCTCTTGAGTGCTCATACTCATGGAATAGCGCTCTTTTCAACACTGCACATGCGGCAGTGCTTTAAGATGGCATCTCTGGTGGTCCAGTATAGTACAAATTCATCCGCGTCAACATTAAAGGGCAAGGGGCTGTACAAAGCACCGAGTTTACGATTAAAATTACGATACTTTTATGTTCGCTGTTAACTGAAACTTAATGTGCCGTCAAATCTATATTTTTTCTTTCATTTCTTCATTCTCTTCTCTCTATTTTTTCTTTTCTTTTTCATTCGTATGGTAGTTGTGCGTAATTTGCGTGGTAGGCGTTTCCTGCCTCTTTACCAACGCGAGATGCGTAAATGGTCATCAAGTAAGAGCTGCAAGGCCTCTTAACTTGATGATCATATTTTACGATCGTCAAGAATCGGCGATTCGAAGAAATCGACTTCCATAAGCTGATTTCGATTAACTTAAGTCGCGGCTTAAGAAATTTCTTCGTCAACCCAACCCACCGAGTCATAAAATTTCATCAGCCTCGACAAATTGTAGATTTACATTTTTTATCTGTAAAATTTTATCGGTAAAATCGGATTGAAGCCGTTCACTCTGTGCTTTGAGCCTCAAGGTAATGTCGATATTTTTTGAATATATTTTTATTTCCCTATCTGTGCATCTGGAACAAATTGGATTAAGAGAATATTTTCCGTTTTCTGTTTATTGATGATCAGGCCTAAGATTGCATATCCTCAGTTATTTTTCAGAAGTATAACGCATTACATTTTTTCTTTTTCAATTTTTTTAAATCAACAGTTTCTCCAGAATTTGAAAAGGAAGCAACGGGTTCGTAACTAACGAAATATTATAGGAAATTCAGTATATGCACATTGCACATAATGATTTTCCTCTAATCAATTTCTTAGAATTTTTTCGTGATTCTAGAAAAATCATTGTCAGAAACTCAGAATATAAATAAATAATATTAAAATATTGAAAGAAGTAGTGCAAAAAATAGAGAAATTACAAACGAATGATCTAGTGATTCCTTGTAATTTCGAAGATTTTAAGGTATTTCTAGGAATTTGACAACACTTGGAGTATTTTATTAAATCTCTAAAGATTTCAAAGATTTCTAGGGAATTGAACGGTTTATTAGAGAACTTTAATGAACATGTTCAATTCAATTTATATTGAGATTATTTTAAACGATTGCTACTTACTTTAGTGGATTTTTATGACTTTAGATGCAAAGATTTCCAGGGATTTAAGCAGTTCCGAAGGATTTCAAGAATTTGAATATTTTAACAAATTTTGCAGGATTTCCGAGGATTTCCGGGCATTTCACCAGATTAAAAGGATTTTATTTCATTCTCAAGGATTTCAAGGGATTTCAAAGATTTATAGAGGTTTAAACGGTTTTTTTAGATAAATTTAATAAATTAAATGAACCCAGTTTGAATATTCAAGGGCTTTCAAATTATTTCTACTTATTTTAATAGATTTTGGCTATTTCCAAAGGAACGATTTCAAAGGAATTTTAAGGGATTCCAGAGTACTTTGCAAAATGAATTTAATGAAATTATTTTTCAAGCGAATTCTTAGTGATTCGAAAGAGTTTAAATGGTTTTACGGTATTTTAAGGAATTTCACAAGATCCGAAGGATTTCATTGAACCTCCAAGAATTTCAAAAATGTCTAGGGATTTGGACGGATTTTTCATAGTACTTCATTGAATAAGTGTAATTAAATTTTGTATTCAAGGGATTTCAAATGATTTTTACTTATTTTTATAGATTTTTACGATTCTCAAAAAGAAATATTTCAAAGGAATTAAAAAAATACCAAAGGATTTCAAGAGATTCAAAATATATTAAGCTAGAGAATTTTGCTTCGAACTTTGCAAATTATATTGAATGCAATTAAATTTCAAGGGATTCTTAGGGATTTCAAATATTTTAAGGTATTTAAGAGATTTTAAAGGATTTTGAGGTATTCCAGGGAGATTCTCGAGAAATAAATGACCGTATTAAACCTCCAAGGATTTCAAAGATTTCTAGGAATTTGAACGATTTTTCAGAGGCTTTTAATAAATAAGTTTAATTTAATTTGGTATTTATGAGACTTTAAATGATTTTTACTTATTTTACTAGATTCTTACGATTTCCAAAAAGAAATATTTCAAAGGAGTTAAAAGAGATTTGAAAGGATTACAAGGAATTTGTAGAGAACTTTAGAAAATAAATTAAATGAAATAAAATTTCAAGTTATTCCTTGCAATTCTTAAGATTTTGAGGTATTTTAAGGAATCTTCTAGGATTTCCAAAAATTTAATGGAATTTCTCAACAAATTTGAAAAATAAATTCAATTCTATTTCAAAGGATTCTTATTGATCCTGAATATTTCAAGGGATTCTAAGTAAGTAATTTCACAAGATTTAAAGGATTGTACTAAATCGGGAAGTATTTTAAAGATAATTTGAACGTTGTTTTTTGGAGAACTTTAATAAATATGTTAATTTAATTGATATTCAAGGGATTTCAAGTAACTTCTATTTATTTTAGTGGATTTTTTTTACTTTTAATGAAAAGGTCTCCAAGGATTTTCAGGGATTCCAAAGGATTTCAAAATTTTTAAGGCATTTGAAAGATTTCAAGTGATTTCAAGAGATGAAAAAATTTTCAAGGGGCTTAAAAGAATTTTGTAGGATTTCTAAAGATTGCAAAAAATTTCTAGAAAACTTTGAGAAATAAATGAAATTAAAGTAAATTTCAATGGATTTCTTACAATTTCAAAGATTTGAAGGTATTTCAAGGAATTGTACAAGATTGGAATGGTTTTAGTGAATCCCCGAGGATTTAAACAATTTCTCGGAATTTTAATTTTTTTTTATAGAACATTAAGAAATATGTTCAATTTCATGTATATATTCCAGGGATTTCATATGATTTCTATTTGGTTTTGTAGCATTTCCAAAGATTTCCAGGAATTTCCAGAGAATTTTGGAAAACTAATTGAATTTAATTTAATTTTAAGGGATTCTTAGCGATTCCAAAGATTTCACGAGATTTTAAGGTATTTTAAGGAATTTCTAGAGAACTTTAGGAGTTTACGGAATAAAGTGATTAAGTAAATTTTATTTCAAGGATTGTCTATGAGTTTCAATGATTTCAAGGAATATGAAGGAATTATAAAAATTTCAAAGGATTTTAAAGATTTCAAGTTATTCTAAAATATTCCAAAGAATTTCAACGGATTGAAAAAATGTCAAGGAATTTTAAAGAATTTTGTAGGACTTCCAGAGATCTCAAAGAATTTCACAATATTCAAATTAAAGGATTTTACAGGACCACCAAGTATTTCAAAGATTTTAGGGAATTTACAACATTTGAATGCATTTCTAGAGAAATTTAGGGAATAAATTTAATTTAATTGGTTTTAAATGATTCCTAACTATTTCAAAGATTTTGAAGTAGTTTCAAAGTAGTAAAAGATTTCAAGGGAAGTCTACCGATTTTTTCAGATTTCAAAGATTTTTTATAGACCTGAAAATACTTTTTCGACAGATTTCAGGAGATTCCAAAGGATGAGATTATTTGAGAAAATCAATCGTTTCTCTGTGGTTTGTCTATTTTTTACATTAATTCCTTTACTATATTTGTATTATTTATTTAAATTCTAATGATCCTATAAAAGTTTTCTATATAATGATTTTATGTAATGAATTGTCTATAATCGCGAAAAGTTATAGTAAATTCATTATAAGAAAATTATTATATGGCAGTTTACAATTTTGCATTAAAGTCGCTGTCGTTCCTTCCTTCGGTATCAGTTTTTTGCGTCAATTAATTTTCTCAGAAATTTTAAATGTGAACTACACGAGCAATTCGAAACAACGTTCAATTTGGATAGAGGAATACCAACATCTGGAAAAAATGTGTCAGGACTGGCTACCGTTTAACTTTACAGTTAAAGGTCAATTTTTTCTACAAATTTTTTTCTTCAAACTCCAGTCAGTAGACCAGTACGCACCGTAAGATTTTAGCGGTGCAGCCGATTAGTAAAGCCAACAGAGCACGAGCTTGGCAAAAAAAAATTTGTCAGCCTCGATGACATTCTGGAGAAAGTACCACATCTGCAGATTTTACAACGGTCAATAAGAACATTTCTAAATTCTTAAAAGCAAATACTAAATTTAAAATTCTAAAAGATAAATGGCTTGGCTGTACGTGTCCTTTCCGGTACCCCTTTCGCCGTTATCCTTCATCCTTATATTATAAAATCCAGTTGTAAAACAGTAAATTCCTTGTCCACTTTAGGAGCTTAACTCTCAAGCTGCCACGAGTCATAGAAAGTTTCCGCTTTCCTCTTTCATCTTTCACCTTTTTTTTTTTTTTGCTCGAAAGCAATTTAAAGTCAACCCGTTAGACGTTAGACGCTAAACAGAAACCCTTTCCAATCCCTTCGCCTTCGAAAAATGAAAATTACGGTGCGACCCGCAATAAAGCAATATTCTGACTTCTGGTTTGGTGTCCGGACAACCCTTCTTTCCAATGTCCTACGAAGGGTTAAGCTAAAAAGTCTGGAACCGAGTCATAAAGCGGTAAATTTTTTATTTTTACTATACTTACCCCTTTCCGGTAGAAAAGGGATGGTAAAGGCGTAAACCGTGAATACAATTCTATGGGGAATGACCGATGGCAGTAAATCTTTATTTTCTTCCGCTCAAGAACTCAACCGTTTTCCGCCTTCCGTGTTTAACACGAAATGAAAAAAATTACCGTATTTTAACCTAAAACTCCAAATTTTTTTTTTTGATTTGAACAGATTTTTGTACCGTTTTTCGTTCGGTGGGTAACCGGATTATTTTTTTTTAGGGCACCGTTGGAAGGCAACCCTGCAGGTTAGCGAGCAGGTTGGAGAAAAAAGAAGTAAAAATAGGTTACAAAAAATATGAATACCGGAATTCTTTTCTCAGAAGAATTAGATTTTCCTGTAAGTCTAAAAATATATACAGATGGATTTTTCCTGTACTTTTTCGAAGATAGAGTTTTAATTATTTAATAGACCAATTCAAATCAACAGAATAAAATAATTAATAATAGTAATCTAAAATCTATTAATTCACTTTGTCAACATTGAAGCTTCTATGTTTCTACTCACTTATCGCCTACTTTTGTCTCTTGCTTTTTTTCCAACCAGTCACAATCATTTCACAATCAGGTTGACATCTTATAAAATTCTGTTTCCACTTGAAATCTAGTTCAATCCAGAGTAAACCAATCAGAGTAAACCACTTGTGATACGAAATAATCCAGAAAATCAAAATAATTCGGAGAAATGCAGGTAATCAAAGTAAACCACTTGTAATCCAGAATAATCCAGAATCCTAATCATTCGGAGTGATTCAGGTAATTTAAGTAATCTATTTATAACACAGAGTAATCCACCTATAATCCAGAATAATCCACTTATAATCCAGATATAAAAAGTAATTCAGGTAATCCAAAGAAATCCAAGTATTTCTGATTTATTTACATATGTAATTAAAATAATTTTCAACTATTAGGTTGAAGATCTTGTTGTTTTTTTTTGTTCTGAAAATCAGTTTTCTTAATCAAAAATCGAGCTATTCCATTTTTGGTTAAAAATTAATCATCTTCGTTGAAAATTCATGTTTTATGTGAAAAATGCAACTATTTGGTGAAAAATAATACACTTTGTACGAAATTCCATAATTTTATTGAAGAGTCGTTTTTTGTTGAAAATTTGACTTTTTGGCTTGAAAATTCAACTATTTTGGCAGAAATTTAATTTCTTTAGTAAAAAATTTGACTGTATTGTTGAGAATTAGTTTTTTTTCTGTGGGCGAAAATTAATTGTCTAACTAAAAATTTCACTACTTGGTGGAAAGATGAACTACTTTGTTAAAAATTCATTTTTATGGTTGAAAATTCATATTTTTGGTTGTAAACTGAACTATTTTGTTGAAAATTCAACTATTTGGTTTAAAATTCATGTATTATGTTAAAAGTTCATCTTTTTTGGTAGAAAATGTATCTTCTTGCTTGAAAGTTCAACTACATGGTTACAAAATTACCTATTCTTATTTTTAGTTAATTTTCAGTGAATTTATCCTTTTTACTTGAAGTGTGAACTATTTGGTTGAAACTGCAAGTATTCTGTCAAAAAATCATTTGTTCTTACAGAAAATTAATCTTCACGCATGAAAATTCATCTTTTTGGTTAAAAATTCATTTTTGTTTAAATTAATTGTTTTAAATGAAAAATTAGCTTTTCCACTGTTTAATTATACTTTACATTTTTTATTGGAAAATTCAACTATTTGGTTAAAAATTTATGTATTTCCTTACAAACTTGTCCTTTTTTGGTAGAAAATTCATCTTCTTGGCTGAAAATTCAACTACTTGATTGAAAGTTGAGAACTTTGTTAAAAATTCATCTTTTAGATAGAGATGCAGAATTTTAGTTCAAAAAGTATCCCTTTGGTTAAAAATTCTTCTATTTTGTTAAAAATGTGTCTTTTTGATAAGAAATAAATCTTCTTGCTTGAAAACACATCATTTTGGTTGAAAATTTAATTTGTTCACCTAAAAATTTAAATGTTTTATTTTATATTATAAATTTGTATTTTTGATTTAAAAAAAACAACTTTCTTCCGAGAAATTATGTAAAAACAATATTGACAAGACACAAGACAATTTGTGCAAAAAGTTATTTTTGAACAAATAGCCTCAAATATATTATGAATCCAAAAATCAATTATTTTGAAAAGACATATATTCAAAAAGTTCAATTTAAGCAAAATACTTGCATAAAAAGACTTTAAATGGGGACATATGTTTCTAAACAACATTGTAATTGGCTCATTAGACACAAATATGTAACAAAGAACAAAAGAGGGAAAAATAGGATTAAAAATTCATGTATTTTTTTAAAAATGTATCTTTTCTTTGTAGAAAGTTCATCTTCTTGGTTAAAAATTCAACTACTTGGTTGAAAATTGGAGTAATTTCTTAAAAATTCATCTTTTCCACAGAGAAGCATAATTTTAGTTATAGAATTATCTCTTTCTTTCAAAATAAACCTATTTTGTTGGAAAATCATTACTTTTTTGTTTAAAATTAATTTGTGAATAAAATTTTAAAGATTCCAATTGCAGATTAATAATTTTAGTTAAAAATTCATTTGTTACAATGGACATTTACCTATTTAGTTGAAAATACAACCATTTGGTTGAAAATTCGTCTTTGTAGAAAATGAATCTTCTTGCATGAAAATTCATCTTTTTGGTTGAAAACTGAAAATTTTTTATTAAAAAATTTAACCCTTTCGTTAAATGTTCACTTTTTTTTAGTTAAAATTAATTTTAATAAGTGAAAATTTAACTATTCCATTCTTTATTGTAAATTTATCTTTTTTATTCGAAAATTTAACTATTTGGTTGAAAATTCATAAGTTTTTGTTGAAAATTTGTCTTTTGTGGTAGAAAATTATTCTTTCCGCTTGAAAATGTATCTTCTTAGTTGAAAAGTATATGATATATTTTAGTTAAAATTGTATGTATTATCTTAGAAATTCCTCTTTTTCTGTAGAAAATTAATTTTCTCGTTGAAAAATTCATGTTTTTCGTTGAAAATTCAACTATTTGGTTGAAAGTTCATTTCATTTTTTTAGATTGATCTAGAATTCTCGTTTTATTCCGCAACACTGTTCCGATGTAGGTTGCTGATCAATCTCTCTAGCGATCACCCCACGTGGAGAGTCTCACAAAATTGTTATGTGTGGCTCTCCACTTGGGCC
>JAABKJ010004725.1:0-23965 GCA_011634705.1 Andricus grossulariae
TGCCTGGTCGTCGCCTCGGTTCGGTCCTATTGCCACTCCCAACTGAACCATGGCCTCCATCCGAGAGAGGCCTATTGCGGGTGGCACTGCGTGATACTGGTGACGTAACCGCATAATTCGTTGCGTTGGGGAGTTAGCTCAATGCAACGTGGCCGACCGCAAGAGCCGTAGCTCTCGGGCGATGGGGTCGCCACATCCCTACGCCTTATTATTCTTATTATACCATTAAGCCATTTCCCTTTCGGGGTAGGCGTGACTCACTCGGTTGGAAAATAGTAATGTCGAGATGGAGGCATCGATTTTTTAAATTGATCAAAAATTTGCGCCTTATTTATTTAAATAACAGGTTTTTTCTGAAACACTGCTCCGACCCAGTTTGATGATCAATCTCTCTAGCGATCACCCCAAATGATTTTTTTAAAGTATAAAATACACTTTTTTCAAACGATACAGTTTTGAAAATTATTCTGTTTTGAATGCTTTTGATTCAAAGTTGTTTAATTTTATTCGATTCCAGTTTAAATAATTAAATGTTGAAAGTTTAAAGCTGAAAACTGAATAAGTAATCTATAAAAAATTTTAATTTTCAGTTTTGAAATATTCAAAAACGGGAAAGCCATACATCTTTATTTAATATTCGAAATATTTCTGATATTTTTATATGATAAACAAGAAAGTTTGAAGGCTCCACTCTTACTTAAATTTGAAAAATTGTAATTGTAATAGATTCGAGCAATTTCATTATTTTTACTGAAACCACTGAAACTAACATTAGAAGTAAAAAAATTTATAAGCTTGTCCTTTATTTCAAACAAATTAGTCACCAATTATTATTAATTTTATTTTGTTGTACAATTAACAGCCAAAATGGTATTTTCAAAATAAATGAAAAATAACCATTTTTCTATATTTTCATTGTATTATTTACATTTAAATAATAGTTTTTCAAATCAAAACTTACCACTATAAGTTGATTTTTGCTAGTTCTATTAAAAATTTAAGCTTCTCTTTATACCTTTAACCGATAATATTTCATCTCTTATTTAAAAACTGACACTTTTCAGGTTTTCCATTTTTTCAACGTAAATACGTCTTAAAAAAAGAACAAATCTGGAATTTGCAGGCTATTTCAATCAGTTCTTGTTCGATTAAGTTTTTAAGATTTTCCCTATTCGTGAGTAGGAACAACTGGGTTTGCATCACACACATGTGTAGCGGGCCGCCACGTCCGTGTATTTCAAAACACAGTAGAGTTCTGTAATTTTGAGCAACCGAGAACCGTGATTCTCACAGCGGAGATGTAGTTTCTCTTCAACTTATTCGTAATAATTATTTTGAACTTTTACGGCACCAACTTTCAATATTTATCATCAGTTCTGGAATTATGACTGAAAATTTCGGACGACTTACAGAAAAGTTATTGTTAATTCACCGAATGTTTCTAATGTCCGTCACATCGTAACTAGTTCAGTAATTCCTTAAGTACCAAAGCTTTTTTTACAGTGCATGTAATTAATTTTTAAAATTTTGAACAGGGACTGATACGAGTGCTTAAGTAATTCATCATAATATAAATTCCTGATAAATAAATTTCTATTTTCCGAAAAAAATCTGTTTGTGGAACGGGCGGTGAACTACACTGAGAAAAAAGTTTACTTAAATAAAACAAGTGTAGTACTGAATACATCCAATAAAATTTTTTGTTGGTCGAAAGAATTTTTTTCATGATAAGAATAATTATTTAATTTGAAAAACATTATTTCCTGAAAAAGGGAAAGATTTACTTCGATCAAGAAAATATTTGATTGGACGAATTCAGTACTACATGTCTTTAATTCAAGTAATATTTCTTTTCAGTGCAAGCACCCATCAATAGAAAGTTTTCTTATGCGAACGTACTAACACTTTTGTTTATAACTATTTGTTTCAATTATAAATTTATATAAAAATTTGGGGTATACTTTTTCCCCGAAATTGATATTTTTCAAGAAAAACGAAAAAATGAATGTTCATATTTTCCTTTAAAAAATGTATCAAATTTAATAATATAAACGTATATGAATTTTTGAGGCTGGTTCTTAAAAAGAAAGGAGAAATAAGGGGACACAATATAACGACGAGTCTTTAGTGTTGAGCACTTTGGAGTCGGGACCTTGGAAAGGTGAGCCTAACGTGCTTCTAAAGGACGCGCGGTATTTTTGGAAGGTCCTGGGTTCGCCGTTATTGGGAGAGATAGTGTGGGCACATGTGGAATGTTTTTGGACTGTCACAAAAATCTAAAACTGCCTTTTTTCAATTTTCTCTTCGATTTAAGTTGTTTAAATCTTCCCTCTAATACTTTCCCTCCCGTACTCACTCTCTTTTCGTCTACTTTCCTTCCCCTCCCATAATCACCGTTCTCCCACTTTCCCTTATTTTTTCTACTATCTCTTCCTTCAATTCCCGTTTCACTTTCCCACCCTTCCCTCTTTCCCCTTCCATGCTTTCCCTCCCCCACTCACCCTTCTTTCGCCTACTTCCCCTTCTTTTCTCCACTATCCCTCCCCTTACTTCTCCCTTCACATTCATAATCTTCCCCTACTTATCCCTCTTCTACTCTCCTTTCCTAAATACCCTCATTTTCCCTCGCCTACTCACCCTCACTTCCCTACTACCTCTCCCATAACTTCCTCTTGCTCCCCTTCGTCACTTTCCCACTATTTTCCTCCTGCATTCTTCCTACCCCTCACTTTTCTACACCTTCCCTTCCGAAAAGAAGCATGACGGACGGACACCCGACCGAAACAATAAGGATTACTGCGCGAGAAAGAAACCTTAAAAAATACTATTCATTTATTATTCTTCCCCTATTTTTCCAGCGCTACATACTCATAAGTTTCAACTAAGGGAGGAGGCGTCACGTCCTCTGACTTAGAAAGTTTTTCTTCTGAGAGGATGATACGTAATTGGGATGGGGAGTAAATGGATAAGTGATAGAGGTTAGAGGGAGGCAGAGGAAAGAGGGATAATACGGGTGGGGGTAAAAAGGTCAGAGAAAGACAGACAGAAGAATTTCAGCGATGAGTACATAGAGTTAGTTAGGGGTAATTCATAGGGGTTATTGAGAGCTGTGAATAATGTAGTGAGGGGGGCGAATTTTGTTTAGGATGGAGGATAGAGTGAATGGGATATGAGAGAAGGGTGAGTAATATAGAATAGAGGAAGTAAAGATGAGAGGGATGAAAGGGACCCTCATGAAAAAGAAGTATTGGTAAGTATTAGATCTAATACTTTTTTTGCGATTAAGTATTGGAAATCCAATACTTTTTCGCGAAAAAAGTACTGAATCCAATAGTTACCAAGACTTCTTTTCCATAAGGGGATGATTCATAGGGGGAAGAAGGTAGAGATGGGTATACAGGTTGAAGGGCAGTGAAGAGAGAGAGATTAGCGTGTAGGTGTATATGAGAGAGTGGCATAAGACTGATTGGGATAGAAAAGAAAGGAGAAAGGATTTATGGGAGAGGGCGCGCAGAAGTGGTGTCAAATAGGTGTAGGGGGAAGGGGACGCATTGAGGATACAATAAAGGGGGAAAGAGTATAATGCGTAGTGCAAGTGTTTTGAATTTCGCGCACGATTGAATTGAAGAGGTTTATTGAAGTAGAGAAAGAGATGGACAGGGGGGGGTGGCTACAGGAGAATACATGGCTGCAATGTGACGAGAGGACATGTCACGCCCATCTGATCGCCTCGGTATCTAGTCTACGAAGTTCTCTTCGCTTTGCTCTTCTTTTTTACTGCTGCAGCTTCTTCTTCTCTTTCCTGTTGGCACCACCAGGGTATGATGAAGAGGACAACTTTATTCGCAAGCGGGAGCGACCCGCTTGTATTTTAACGAACGTGCGTGCGCACGGAACTCGATTTATGCGGCCGTTTATCAATCCTTGGCCAGGGATGAAAACGTAAGTGAGAGAACGGTTGGACCGTGGACGCGTAACGAAAGAAGGCCTAGTTGGAATCTCCTAATGATTCTTTTACGTTACTCGAGATTGAGAATTCGCCACGAGGCTAATGATAAGGAAGAAAGCAGATATGCAAAGCATTCGATACCTTGCGCGAATGCAATGAAATCAATGAGGACACCAAATAAGGGGTTACCGTAATATTCGCTATGCAAATTCGTGGCTCTAGTGATAACCTTACCACCTCAATAGAAAGAGAAGACGAGAAGAGGATTTTATAGTAGGGTCGTAAAATTCTGGAGAGCCTCATTATCAGGGAATTTCATGTTCAAGAACAATAACTATACATATACCAATTTTTACTACCGTCCAAATGGTAGGAGTTCAATTTCAACCGATAAAATGGTGTAAAGGCGTTTCCTGTTTCGTTATCAGTGAATTCAACTAAGAAACCAATACAATTTTATGCAAAAGCACTAGTTAAATAATTATGTTTGTGTATGCGAAATAAATTACAATCAGTGTTAGGAAAATTATGTACAAAGATAATAATATTTGTTCTTAACTTTTTTGAAAAAGGCCCTGATCAATTTTTTTTATTCTGGTATTAAAATTCATGTGGGGGACCAGACATTTAAATTTCATTTAAACTCGGTTCAGCATAAAATAACAGATGATTATTTATTCGTTATTTATTAGTTTATAATTAACTGATATCGTATCTCAAATTCTTGCTGCTTTTAAACATGGGACGAAGGCCTTTAAAAATTTTGCAGCGAATTTAAAATGCTTTATTTACGGTCGTAAAAAATATTTGGGATTTTACGCACGTTGGGAGTGTTTAGGGCCGGTAACCGAACTTCTCAGGTCTCAAGCTCGAATCGATTGCTGGGTTGGATTGAACCCTGCTCCTCCCTGGCTCTTACAGCCCTCACTTTTACCTTTTACCTCGTTATCTGTTCCTCTTTCGGCGCGACGAAGGCGACAAAGAAGCCGCCCTAGATTGAAATTGTGACAATGTCGGTGAACCGAGTGTCTGCGTATACAAAATTTACGGAGATATTCAGGCTTTACGTCTGGTGCAAATTCCTTATCTGCCCATGTATCCTTCACCTTTGATCTAAATTTCAATATAATTTTGACAAATTTGTACGAAGAGAAGTTTATTGTCACTCAGGAAATTATACTCGGAATTTTCTATAATCTTTTTTATTTTTGAATTCTTTTCCTATTTTTGCCCCCACCCATCCCCTCTACTTATAACGAGTCGATTTCAATTCTTGTGTTATTTGACTAACGAAATTTTGTTCGAAATTCTGCAAATTAATCCCCTACCTTCCTTTCGCTCTATTTTCAGTTTTCCAAAGTTTTCCAACTCACACGGGGAACTTTTGATATGTTAGAGTAATAAGATGCGCTTGTGAATCAATTGCGAGACAAATGGCTTTAAACAAATCCACCATGTACTGCGATAGGACAGTCCTTCAACTCCATTCCTTCTTCCTATATGAAAAAATTGGCTTTTTCAAGCTTTACCACTTTTATTTCAAGGAAGGTTTTTTTCAAGAAAATTCTTTTCTTTTATTTAATTGCACATTTACATTTCTGTTATTATTAGTTTTATATGAGTTAAAAATAAAATATACAAATCAGTACGATAAGAATAAAATAAATATGCAGATATAAAGAAATAGTAAAATAAAATGATATAAAATTAAATTATGATAATATTCATATTTTGGAATTAGAGTAATGAGTGATGTCTTTTACCAACAAATTGCATACGGAATAAACATTTTGCAATGATGTCACTGCACTGACTTACGAGTATTTTGGCAAAAAATGCAGGTTGCAGAAGTTGAACCCGGACAATTTTCTGATAAAATAGTTTAATTTTCAACCAAAGAGATGAATCTTTAACTAAAATAAAGAATCTTCAACCAAAAAATTACGTTTTAACCAAATTGCTGATTTTTCCACAAAGTAGACTAATTTTTACCTAAAAGAGATAAATGCTCGATAAATGTAATAGAATGTAGGAATTAAAAAAAAAAAAGTTGTATTCTCAATCAAACAGGATACTTCTGAACAAAATTTTGTAATATTTAACAAATTTTTTAAATATTTAACCAAGAAAATGAGTTTTTTTTGCAAAGTTGTTAAACTTTTTACAAAGTACAATAACTTATAAGCAAATAATTGAATTTTCAAACAAAAACACAAACTTTCAACCGAGGAGATTAATTTTCTACCGAAAAAAAAGAATTTTTAACAAAATACATGAATTTTAAACCAAGTAGTTGAATTTTCACTTTAAAAAATGACTCTCACAAAATTGTTTAATTTTCTACAAAGTATATTAACTGCTGAGGAAATAATTGAATTTCTAACAAAAAAATGAATTTTCAACCGAGAAGGTTAATTTGATACCAAAAAAGACGAATTTTCAACAAAAAGCATGAATTTTCAACCAAGTAGTTGAATTTTCAACTAAAAAAGATAAAATTAGCGTAGTCCAATTTTCAACTGGAAAAGAAAATTTTTTCAATAAAATACTTAAATTTTCAACCAAACAGATGAATATTCAACTTGTATAATGCATCTCGAACCAAAAAATGAATTGTGAATAAAGTTCAACTTTCAGCCAAGTAGATGAACTTTCATCCAAGAAAATTTATTTTCTCCCAAAAGATATACATTTTTAACAAAATATATGAATTTTTAACCGCATAGTTAAGTTTTCAACTAAAAAAGATAAATTTACAATGAAAAATAGAATAGTTGAATTTTCAGTTGAACAAGTTAAATTCGAAATAAAAAGGAATTTAACGATTAATCAACCAAGATTAATCAACCAAGTTGATTAATCTTTTACCAAAAAGTTGAATTTTTAAACAGAATCATGATTTTCTAACGAAAAACAATACTTAGCCACCAAAAAAGACGATTTTTGACACAAAATACATGAATTTTCAACTAAAAAAGATTCGTTTCCAGCCAAAAATGGAATATTTTAATTTTTAGTTAAGAAAATCAATTTTCAACAAAGAAAAACAACAAACTTTCAACAAAATAGTTCGAAATTTTTTAGATTGCCAACGTGAATTACCCCGATTCACCTAAATTACTCTCAATTGTAAGTAAGCTACTTGGATTACCTAAATTACTTTGAATTACCTAGACTGCTAGTGGATTACGAGTACACCGGATTGGAACTGGATGACTTTAGATTTGAACTGGATTGCCCTGGATTTTAAGTGAAGTATACTGGATTACAAGTGGATTACTACAGGATACCGTGATTAGTCCGAATTACTTGCATTACTCTGGAATAGAAGTGGATTACGGTAGATTACACATGATTATTACTTGAATTACACTAGACTACCAGTTCAGATAGCCGAGCGGTCCAGCAGATTACCAGAGTCGTTTTCCCCTCGACTCTCTCATCGCTGTCCGTGTAACGTGCGTGGATTTTTTTAAAGCCGCTTTTTCTCGATGTTGGCTGAAAAGCCCATCTTATTACTTGAGCATATTAAAAGTTTTATGATTAACTATTACTGGAGGACAAAATAAAACTCCAGATGGTATTTATTAAATATCTATTTTTTCATACGGCATACATAATGGATGTTCATAAAAACTTCAAAGTTATGTGGGGCTATTTAAACCCCATTTCAAAGTTTCGTAAAAATGACAGATGCCTTATGTTTCATATACCCCTATTTTTAAGGCTACTCCAACTACTGCTTTTTATGTCGTCGATTTATTTTATATTTTTATTATTCTATCTGGTCATTACAATGTCATCGATCTACTCGTAATGATTAGAAACCATATTAGGATATCGACTACTTATTAGTAATACAACTCACTGGTTACTACCTGTTCCCAGTTATTTCTTTTATTGTTATTAGCATTGCAGCGTAATTCCTTTGAAGGTTAGGATATCTACCACATGCCTCTGCAGGAAAACGACGTTTCAGCTTGGCAGGGTGATTCATGGATGAAAATTATTTAGTATCGTGTGGCAGGGACGTATTATGTGCCATTATCATGGATTCGCTTTATGATTGCTGGGATCTTAACGTCTGCTACTCCCCCTCTTACTTTGCGTTACTTGCAATTGCACCTACTAACTTCGCGGAGATACGCACGCCTGTTTGTGTATAGACACGTGCATGTACAAATCCGCGACAAAAGTCGCGGTAAGCACAACTATTTTCTCCCATTATACGTATCCCGCGAACCCATATAATAGTTGAAAAGTCATGATGAGAACGTTCAATCATACAAGCTTGTACATTAATTGAATTCGAAGTTTGACAAGAAAATTTGTCAAATAATTTGCTCAGAGCCGCACTTTTTGTGGCAAAACATATAATAGAATAGTGATCCCTCCCTTCGCCGCAGGTTTCATTATAAGTGTCAGGAATTCTCATAAGATCCATCAAGTGAAAACAATAAATGAAAATTGTCTGTAGATCCGTACTGACGGCAGTGGCTGGGCACCAAGGCGCGGTTAGTGCTCGAATGGGTGACCGCTTAGGTTTCTCGCTTAGTCAAGTTTGCACTGCCTTTAACTACCTTCGAGTGGTAGGTTTGATGCCGAGGATGGATGTGGACACTCGATGCTATCGAATGTTTCTATACAAATGAGGATGGGTTCAGGGACTCCACAGGATTGAGTTACGTCAGGCAGTAACTGATGGCTTATCAAGAGTTGGGGCAGTTATGATGATTGGGGTATTTGGGGATAAACTTAAAACGTTAGTGTCTTTCGATCTCCTGTGGATCGGGGGGATTTAGCTTAGGTTCTCTATATGTGTTAGCAAATTAATGAAGGCTGGCGTGGGGTAGCAAGGAAGCAATGTATTGTTAATTTAAAGTCAATGAAATAAATGTTCGATTGTAATCTGACTTCATCCAATCCAAGTATGATCCGAGTTCTAACCTGCGAGTCAACACACTCATACCACATGAAAATATTCAGTTAGTTTTGTAAACTTCGCTCAGATATAGGCTCCGGAAGCTACGATCACACGACCCTTCTCCGAAAGATCGATGCCGATGCAACTGGAGGTTATATGTCGTCCGACTCGTTACTTTCCACAACACGAGAAGAAGATCGAGTCGAAAATCACGCGCATCGAACTTGGTCTCAGAAAGAGGTCACAGGTGCCTTCCACATAAGTCGGAACGAAACTAAAAAGAGAAAACTGGATATCGCCCAGCCAAGCTGAGCGAGCCACCACTAGAACAACACTACCACTTCACGCCCGCGGTCGCAAGGTCTCCAGCGACAGACAATAAGAGAAGTGACTGCGTGGAACAATAGCGTCAGGGATAGGATCCAAAATAATCATAAAGGTTGTTGTCAGGAATAGTAAACATTTCCCCATTATAAGCTTATCTTAGATTTTAACTAAATCAAATTGAATAGACTCAAAAAGTATTAACATTATGCAAATGTTCAGAAAAGATATGCACGTGAGTAATAAAATAAAATTGTTTGTAGCTGTCCAGAAGTAATTTATCTGATGTGGTCCTAATTAACTTCAAATATTTCTTATTCCTTTTTTTGAAATTTTTCATATGGGAGCTTATCTAATAATTAACTCAAAAAAGTTGATTTTTGAATGCTTTAGTAGCTCATTGTAAATTATCTCTTTCTTCTTTTCATAATTGTCCCCTACAGGAAATTGATTAGAAGATCATTATGTAGACCTCAGAAGTGCATTTATGATTTATTGCTACTTTCCTTTGCAATCTGCGATTAATCTCATCAATGTCAACTTGAGAAATAACCGCCATCTATATGATGTGTGATCGTAATTTGCTGTTATAGAAATTAGATTAATTAGGGCAATTAAATTATTAGCTTATAATTAATGTATGTTGCCTAAGTTTCTATCATCAAAATATAGATCAAACTAGCTTTCAGTCGCATGCAAAAATGAGTCTATATAAAAAAGCTCATACAACATCAGTTGGTACTAAAAGGTAAAAGAATTCTTTTCCCTTGTGCTTCTCCCGCTACAATGTCAAAATCTAAACAATTTTCTTACATTTTTGAATGATAAAACTCGTTTTATTTATCAAGCCATGACAGATATTCATCTAAACTTTTAGGCAATCAAGATATTCATAATTTCAAAATTCATACTTTCAAACTTGGAAAAGGGTTGAAGGGAAATTAGGAGCCGCAATTTGTTCGATGTCAATTATAAAACATCTTTTTTCTGCTTTAAGCTAAAGAATATTTTTATGTCTATTGAACTTCACTTTTGAATACATTCTTCCCATGTGGAATTTAAAAAAAAAGGGGGCATGAATAAGAGATGTTTTGATGTGGGCTAGGGCAGGCAGAACCCCAAGTAAAAAAGACTGTAGGAAAATCTTCCTTCATAATAGTTAAAAAAAAGACAACTAAATTTGTGCATTTTTAACAACTGTCAACAAAATTAATACATTGCCACCGCAAATTCTATTGTTCGATTCACATCCTAATGTCAAGACCTATAATTTGAGCTAGTCCATAACAAAATTGCGCTAATCGAAAAGCGTCTAGCATACAGTGGTCTAAAAAACGAATTTTCTTCATTTTTTTTACCTTGCAACGTTTGATAACAATCAAACAGAACTATGACATAGAAAATAGAATTTTTTAATGCACGCTTAACCATCAAGACCTTCAGTTTGAGCCATTCCCGAAAAAACTGGACTAATGGAAACGCTTTCAGCAGTCGTCTAGAAAACGAAATTTCCATATTTTTAAATCATTTATAACAAAAAAACTTTGGAATCGCACAGAAATTTTTTTTAATGCACATCTATATGCCAAGACATTCAATTTGAGCCATCTTCGAAGATAATCGATTTAAAATTTTCTTTTTTGATGCACATCTACATTTCAAGCCGTCTAATCTGAACCATCCCTGAAAAATATCGGACGAAAAGTGAAGTTTTCAGCATTATACCGGTTCAAAAACAAAATATCCTCATTTGTGATATTTGTTAACCGCTGGTAACAAAACAACGACACTTTAATATATATCGAATTTAATTGTTTTATCTACAACGAAATTCTAAACGTTTCAATTTGAGCCACTTTCGAAGACAATTGATCTAAAATTGAAGATTCCAGCGTAGAGGCTTACAAAATGAAAATTCCTGATTTTTCTCATCTTGCAATCTTTGATAACAAAAAAACATAATTATGACGTAGGACATTTCATTCTTTTATGCACGTCTACATCATAAGACCTTCAATTGGAACCGTCCTCGAATGAAATACTCTTGCAGAGTTGAATTTAAATTCTCAAGTAATCTAATGAATTATTTCAAATATAATTCATGTTTTATGTTAGTGATTTTCACTGGAAGCAAATTTGTTTTTTCAACACCCACCTCAAAATTTGACGTTTGCATGCTTCTAAATGGTGCCTAAAGGACTTTATTTGAGCAGACTGTGTGCGAAAAAATTTTCGCGCATGCGCATTTGGAAGATGGCTTACTGTAGGCACTGGTGAAAAAGCTGCACATGCGCACTTTCGAGATGAGGTACTTTAGGCACTGGCTTAGGTAACTTTAAACACTGGTGTTGGTATCTTCTTGAAATAAACTTAGATTTATCTTGAACAAATCTTTTAACGATTGAAGTTTTGTTTTGATAGGGTTTCGTAGCCGTTTACGTCCGTTGTACAAAAGGGCATAAGCGCCAACATTTGGTTATTTTAAACAAGAATCATTATATCGCGAAGAAGCTTTAAAATTCCGAACGATTTTCTTTTATGGTACTTTAGTATTTTTCAATGGAAATTAATGGTATTTTTGATAAGAAATAATTATTTTTTGAAGAAAATAATAACAATTGTTAAATTGTTCAATCACTTCAGGTTATTTTGGTGCATTTTACTTGAAATTTGTATTTTTAACCAAAATTCATCAGATTTTTATCCAATGATTTTTGTTTAAAATAATACATTTTTCAAGCTTTTACAATTTTGATTTGTGTTATTGTTTTTCGTCAGAAATTAAAATTCCTAATCAACAATAATAATTAGATCATAAAGAATATTAATAATTTCTCAACAATTTTAAGTTACATTGGTATATTACGTCGAAAGTTGGTATTTTCAAACAACAATCATTATAATTTGAAGAAGAGTTAGAATCATTTAACAATTTTGGATTATGTTCATGTTTTTAGTCATAACTGGGTATTTTTAATAAAAAATGTAAATAAAAAAAAATGCACAGCTTTTGATAATTTTAGGTTATATATTGGTTATATCATTAAAAAAGGATTTAAACAGAGATTTATTTTTGTTGTTGTAAAATTTTGCGTTATGCTGGCGGTTTACATCATATAGATTTCAAAGAAGAATTACAATTTGTGAACGATTCATGGTTATGCTGAAGTCTTATACCAAAGTTTATCATTCAGTCACTACACTTACAATGTTTGTATGTTTCTTTGCGTTTTATACGGGAAATCAGTACTATTAACAATATCATTAGATTTCAAAGAAGATAACAAATTTTTTAACAATTTTAATTTTTTCTCGCAGTTTTCACCGGAAATGGGTATAGATTTTAAAGAAGATTTACAATTTTTGGACAATTTTAGGTTATGTTTACATTTGTCACCGAAAATGAGTTATTTTTAACAGAAAACATTAGGTTTACTCAGGATTTACAATATAAAACAATTTTGTGTAATGTTATGTTCGAGTTTCTTTTTATCACAAATTGCTATTGTTAATAAAAAGCCTTAGATTCCAGAGAATACTTACAATATTTAAATAATATTAGGTTATGTTAGCGCTTTTCACCGGATTTCGGTTATTTCAAAGAAAAATCCTTTGACTTTCAAATTAAACTTATAATTTAGTTAAGATATCTATTTTCATTAATTATGTGAAAAATATTGTACTTGCTTTTCTTTTTTATATTCTAGATAATAGGAGCTATGAAATGAAGGATCACGGGGTATAAGGGTGTTAATGCCAAAACTCGAATTATACAGGAGACAGAAAAAACTGTCCACCTGGAATGCATTTAATTTTTCTTTAACATGTAAGTGCTGTCGAGCTTTTACTGAGCTTTATCGAACCATGAAAAGAAGATCCTAAAAGAAGCTACTTTTTTATTTATCAATATAAAAAAGTACTTTCGAGCTACTGCTTAACTGTATCAAATGTCGAAAGAAACATTCTGAAAGAAGTCCAATAAAAATATTGACACAGAAAGAGTTCCATAACTTTTTTTATTTTACAATTAAACAAAAAACAAGAAAGCACTTTTGAGATATTACTTAGCTCTATACTGAATAGTGAATAAAATAGTAGAAAATATGTAATTACTTTATAAAAAAAAACACCAAATACGGATTTTGACCCACTTCTAAATCGAACTGGACCATAATCTTCTACCGAGACATGAGTTAGTTTAGAACAATTAGTTTAAGCTAATAAAACACACAAATACACAAATTTTAGAATAATATTAATTTTACATCGGAGTTTAAAAATCGTGTGAGACAAAATAAAATAAAGATCGCGTTTGAGTTTGTTTTCTAGTTCTGTTGAAAGTTTCTACATATATTATATCGATAGGTAACGTTCTAATACATGACATTGCAGTTTCTAAGTGCTGGTATTACAATATTTCCATATGTGTACTGTTCTATTGCCATATATGTAATTCAGTGTTGCAGAGCAAAGTGTTAAAAAAAAATCGAATTTCGCAGGCACAGAGAATCGAACCCTAACCGGGAAGCTGTAAATGGAGTGTGTCATTGTAACGCTGAGAAGGCACTATTCCCTCGTACTTCTCATACTTAAATAGAGGATAGTTCATTAATCAATATTCTTTGAAACTGCAACACACGTATTAGAATGTCTCCTTCCAATATCGGTATTGCAATTTTGCCTTAAATTCGTATAGTAAAAGTGTGGTAAAATCCCAAACATTTTCAACAAAGCATTTACACAATGAAATCACAGCATATTAAAAATCGTATCATCCTGAGCATATTTCATATTTGCAATGAAAAATTGAGGATGAGCTAGCAACCCCAAATTAGCCTATAAAGCTGACCATATGGTAAATTCCAGGTAGCAATTTCCCAATTAAAGTAGAATTACAATCTTTTTCCGTTATTATTAATCGTTCCGGCTGCCAGGCAGGCTTCAGAGTAACATAAAAGTGTAGCCTTCTACTCCGCGAGCAAATGGAACACCGCGCCGCCAGGATCTATCTTCTAAGAGGAATCATCAAATCGCATTCTTGGCTGTCCCCGATGTCGTCGTTGTCGTCGTACACTCGTATAGATCCCCCCGGGGATCGAACCTGTGGTTGCTCGATGATCACCAAAGGATGCCGATTCTCAGTACCCGACTGCACGTATGTATGTACTCGTAGGTAGCTTCCTTCACGTTCGTCTCTTGTCAAGTCTTTCGGCCAGTCGCTCAGCATTGCTAATTGATGAAGATGTACTTACATACATATACTGAACGCTCTTTCATAATTTGTCTCGTAAAACCATGTTCATGTCGAGAAAAGAGAAGACGCGAGCCAGTTCTTACCTGGTATTTTTGTCTTCTTTTTTTTTTAATAGCGTTGCTGCATGATTTGCAAAAATTGCATTATTCAATAATTAATTACCTATTTTTTACATTGCTAGCGTCCACATACTACGGCGACACTCCAAAAGAGGGGGAGGAGGCTGCCCTAACGTCACAAAGTGTCACATAGGAGGGTGGTCGCAAAGGTTTTGTAATACGTGACACTTGCCTCATCAGAAAATACATTTGAAGTCCGTGTCGATTACATTAAATACTAATATTATCGAAAAAAGAGTTAAAAGTTGCATTTTTCACCTAGTAGTTTGATTTTCAAGCCAGATACAAATGTTTTAGAAGAGCGTTGAATTTTCAATCCTAAAATTTAAATTTTTAACTAAAATGTTTATTTTAAACCAAGAGAGATGGAGAATTTTCAAACAAGAAATATGACTTTCAAGAAAATAGTTTAATGTTCAATTAAATAGTGGAATATTTAACCTGCAAAGACGCATTTTCAACCAAGAAGAATTATTTTCTACCCCGAAGATTAATTTTCTATCAAAAGATGAATTTTCAACAAATCACATAAATTTTCAACCAAGTAGTTAAATTTCGAACTAAGAAAGACAAGTTTTCAACCAACAATAGAAAATTAAATTTGCAGTTGAAAAAATTGATTTTCTACACACAAAAAAATATTATGCACCAGTTGAATTTAACGAAAAAAGACGATTAAAAAAAAAAGTTGGATCCTCGACCAAATAGATGAATTCAACAAACGGGATTGATTTTCTATGCAATTAGATGAACTTTTAAGAAAATAGTGAAGTTTTCAAGCTTAAAGAATTCGAATGATTCAGAAAACCGTTAACTTTTAACCCGAACAAAGATAACTTGCAACAAGAAAGTTAATTTCCAATAATGGAAGATCAATTTTCAACGATGTAGTTAAATTTTTTAACTAAGAAATGAAAATTTTGAATCAAAGATGGATATCGTTGAATTTTCAGATTAAAAAACTGATTTTCTCGACAAAAACAGAATTTTTGACCAGTTGAATTCAACTAAAAAAGACGAATTCCTAAATGAATATTTGAATCCTCAACCAAAATGATGAATTTTCAAAAAACAAAATTAATTTTCTACACGAGTAGACAAACATTGAATCAAATAGTTGAATTTTCTACCAAATATTTGAATTTTAACCAAAAAACATGACTTTGGTTAGTTAAATTCTGAACTAAAAAAGATAAGTTTGTAACCAAAAATGGAATAATTGAATTCGCACTTCAAAACAAATTTGACTTTCAATAAAAATGAAACAAATTATCCACCAGTTTAATCAAACGAAAAAAGACGAATTTTTAACCAAATGGTGAAGCTTTTGTAAATAGCTGAATTTTCAACTTATAAAGGAAAAAATTTAAACCACAAATGAAGTAGCCTCATTTTCAGATGACAGCAATAATTTTTAACCAAAAAGTTAATTTATGACTAAATAATGGAATCTTCAACCGAAAGAATGAATTCTCCACGAAACGTGTAATAATAAATATTTCAACAAAAAAATATTTTAACTTAAATTTAAAAACAGCTGAATTCAAACCATAGAAGAATTTTCAACAAAATAGCTGAATCTCTAACTAAACCAGATTAATCTTAAACGAAGCAGATGGTGAAGTCGACCGAGACGAAGGTAAGAGTTACGTAATAAGTCAAATTCGGAATACTAGTAATGATATTTATTTGACAGATTGATTTTGATATGTGTATCCCACTTGTGGAAAACCCCACGCGGAGGAGCCAAATCTTTTACAAACTATTTTATTTATTATTTACACCTGTTGATAAGAAGAGACAAGAATTATTTAACTTTAGTTTACGTAATTCTGGAAAAACACAGTATAAAGATTTATTATTTTATTATTATTATACTATTAAGCCATTTGCCTTCCGGGGTAGACGTGACTCGCTCGGTTGGAAAATAGTAATGTACAGATAGGTATATAGGTATAAGGTATAGATTTTTTAGATTGATTTAGAATTCTCGTGATATTTATTGAAATAACACGTTTGTATCGCAACACTGCTCCGATACAGGTTGCTAATCAATCTCTTTAGCGATCACCCCTAGTGAAGAGCCTCACAAGGTTATTATGCGAGGTTCGCACTTTTCTGTCCTGACATACTTCTCTAGCGTCCTTCACGTCCATGCATTTTTTCATGCAGGCTCTCGTATTTCTATGGCTTCTTATGTCTTTTCGGATTGAGGTCACACTCACACATTCTCACCACTCTTTCCGCGGTCTTCCTCTGGGCATACTTCCATTTACGTTACCTAGCACCCTTTCTGTATCTGTATCCTGACGTTCGACGCCCACCCATTCGTTCATATCTCCTAGCAGAATTATTCTTTCACCATGACTGCAAGTACTTATTGTATCCTTTAAAATGTCCCAGAAAGCGTCATTGACTACTCTTGGATCACTATCGTTGGGGCGTAGCACGCTATGATAGATAATCTTCTGATTCCTACCTTCATTCTAGCCCAAAATAATCTGGGCGATACAAAATCGTGATCTTTGAGATGCTGTCTTGCTTTTTCATTTATGATCAAACCGACCCCTTAACTACCACGTAATTTACCATCTACTCTTGACCATATTGCAAAACCGCCTTTCAACACACTATTTCCTATTTTTCTACTTTCGCATCCCTTTTTCTTTATCTCAGGTACACATGAAATATCTAGCTTCATTACGTACATAGTTTCTTGTCATTTCTTTATCTTAATATCATTCACCCCTCTAGCATTCCAAACACCCAGTCTTTATTCATCGCCTTGAACTTCGGTTACTGAGGGGGGGGGGGGCAGGGGATGGAAACAGAGAGAGTCGCAATTGGTTGTTCGTGTTTTATGCTGAGAAGGTCAGCAGCCTTCAGCAGCGTTGTATTAGATAGGAGTTCATATGTTCCTGTGCCAATTCCCGGCCTACCTCTAGGCACGGAACCAAAAATTTATGTATATTTCGTCTGCTTGAAGCATAAATCTTGAAATATAAATGTAATAGTTGGATTTTCTAGAAGAATTATTTTAGTAAATAAAGATCAAACGCTATCTGGAACAAAAGTTAGATTTCCCATTTTCAATGTTTGAATTTTCAACTAAATTGAACGGATAAAGTTCTTTATCATAGCTTAATTATTGGCATAGAAAGAGTATAACCCCCCCCCCCACAGTCTGAACTTCACACTATAGTAGTTCGAAACATATATTGTGATATTGTTTAAAAAAATGATATCTTAATAATTTAAGAAAAGTGAAATATTATCACTTGGCTTTAAGTATGGAAAATTTGATGTTTAATTAACCTGGGATGAAGGAAATTTTAAAGAGCCGTAAGGCTCCTTAATTGAAAAGAAACTGGACCTCTTAGGCACAATTATACAATATATTTGATTTAGATCTTATTTTAGTTTTTAAATTACCCACTGGACGAGGAAGTGCATCTCATATGCGATGAATCCACTCGCGCCACCTATTATTCGCATATACTGAAACAGTAGCTCCACTGCGTAGCAATAAATCACCTGCTTCAGGGGTGACTATCTCATGCTCTAATTGTGTAAGAAAATATAGTCATTAATTTGTTCAAGGATTATAAAGTATCATTACCCTAGAACTACTAAAGTCATATCTACTAAATTTTGAATCTAATAATGTCCAAAAAATTAAGTTTCTTTTCTAAATCCCAACTTATCTTTATTAGTTCAAAAAAGTTATCCCTGCCAAAAATTTGAGCAACGTCACTTAATATTAACACGTACCTCTAGGCACGGTAACTGATTTTTTTCGTCGCTACCCTTTTCTCTTTATTTGCAAGAATTTACTACGCTGTTCTTCTTCTTCTTTACTCTACTGGTCTATGGCATTGAAGATTTCATGAATTTTTGCATATTCGCCGAAAGAACGAATTTGGAAGAATTGGATTTATTTCATATAATCAGAATAACACAATAAAGAGAAAAAGAAAACATAACTCGTATGATAATAATTGTTATTATTTATATAAAATGAAAGAATATGATATAGCAGATAGAAAAATCGTGAAGATAATCTTTTACGGAGATGATATATTAAATTTTTCAGTATAAATAAAAATCAGACTTATTCATTCTCCCAAATACAGTTGTATAACATTGTCAAATTACTAACCGTTCAAAATAAATATATGAATATAGTGATGAATTAAAAAGTGCAATATCTCTCTTTTTCTTCCTAGCATGGACTTGCACACTCAGAATTTAACAAATAGATATTTCTTCTTGATAGTTAAGATAGACGGCTACGTCCTCGCTAGGGTGTCCTTTATTGTTCGAAATCAAAATTCTTTTTCGCGCACTCACGGATTTTTTTCCAATAACAAAAAAATTATGTTTTCCAAAGTTTAGCAATATTGTTTAATATTACACCCCTATGTATAAAAAATGAAATATTTACATAATTTTCTTAGTTTTTGTCGAAATCTTCTGTATACCGAGGCACGCAACCTTCTTTTAAAGTCACGAAAAATTGAGTAAAATGAACATGTAAATTTTCGAAAATTTTTAAATATTGGACTTTTGAGGGATGACCAAAAATGGTATTTTCTATATTAACAAAATTTGTTCACAAAGTTATATAACTTTGTGAAAAAATTTTGTTAATGTCTATGCAGCAAGTGTTAAATAAAAAAAATCAAATTTCCAATAAACACATAATGGCAGCTGATAAAACTTATGCAATAATCGGAAAAAGCCCCAAATTGAAAAAAATCTAAGATCGCGGCTGGCCAGATTTGAAAAAATGGATTAATTTATATATTTTTTAATGGAAGGCTCTCAAACTTGGTAATATATAAGTACGTTTATTTTTATAAACTCTGCAATTGTCGGTGACACCCAAAATTTTCAAAGAAATGCGCCATAGTACATAATTAGGAAAAAACTACACGGAAGAACATTTATAGTTGAGCACAAAAATACAGAAAAATGAAATCAACAAAACCTAACCATATGCCACGATGGACGCAATACTTTTTCAAAAAATTTGTTTAACAGGAAAATAGTTTCAGGTGCAGAGACGGAAGGAAACAGATGTGAAGTGAAATTTTTTGAACATATTATATTGTATTCTACTTAGAAACATCAAACACAAAATTCAAAGGATTTCTTGAGCTGTAACTGATAAGATGTTGAACATGTTGTACTTGCATATTGGGCATTATTTTTCAACTGCCCCAACCTTAAATATTATGTTCACCGGTTGTCTTAAAAATTCTCAGAATATGTTGGTCTACCCAACTGTACATATAATTAACAATTTGGAGGTCGAAATACCGCCCTTCTCCAAGTGGTATGAGGTCGAAATTTCAAACCTAACGCTTGTCTGCGGGTATTTTCAACAGCCTATAACTCCCTTTCTAAGTACACGATTCAAATTTTTATGAGAGTTTCTGAAAGGATCAAACATCAAACATCCTCTCATCTTGTTTTGATGATAAAGATAATGAAAATTTCAAACAATTTTTTCATTCAATTGATTGTTTGTTCATCTTTTTTCATAATTTAGAGTTCTTCGATTTTCTTTTATTAGTCTCAAAAGTTCCAAATTTCGAACATGCGTTTCATTGGCTGGAAGTAGTTGTTTTGACCTAACTCATGTCTCTGCAGAAGATTATGGACCAGTTCAATATAGAAGTGGCTCAAAATCTATGTTTGCTATTTTTTATAAACTAATTACATCTAAAAGTAATTAGCGGCTTCCCTGGTCTAAATACAAATTTTCTTTATCAAGGTGTTCAAATCGCGACGTTTCGGTTCTGGAATTGAGCTCTCTTCAGACATTGATGTTGTTGTTATCGGTGTTGCTGTTGCTGGTGTAATATGAGTTTTTGGCCATCGCTAAAAGTATAATAAGTTTTTGGGCGACCGTATCAATGAAATAATTGAAAGTCCTCAGCGAAAATTTCGATTCAGGCCAGAGAGGCCGCTAAGGACTTTAAATTATTTCATTGATACGGTCACCCAAAAAACTTATTCTGGTATTTACATCGTTTTATTTGTTATTTTTAGAATTTGATAGATCAAAATAATAGCTTGGATCAACTTTTCTTTTTTTTTTTTTTTTTGTTATTTGAAAAATGAATAAGTTATGCAGCTTTTTCTGTGTCGGGTCCGGTATTTTTTGGGAAGCGCCGTTATTTGACCATGGTTTTTTTGTGCAGATCGTTGCATTCTTGTAAGCGCTCCCTTAGCGGTTTGATAGAACAAAGTATTAGCTCAAAAGCAATTTTTTTTTAAATTGAAAAACAAAAAAGTTAGGAAACTCTTTCTGAGTCAAAATCGGCGTTTTTTGGTACGCATCGTACCTTTGACAAGAGCTTTTCTCGAAGGCGTTTGCTTCATTAGGGATCTTTTTGCTTCCTCATAGAGGAAGCTTTGTAATGGTAACATTTCCGAAATTTTTATATTGATTTAATTAAATCTACCTCAATTTGAAAATCTCTCAGACAATGTTCTAAGCAATTGTCCGGATGTGTGTGTGTCGATGTCACATTTTTTTGTGAACACGATAACTTGAAAATGGTTGTAGGTAAATTGATGAAATTTGGATGGCTTGTTTTCACCACTAATATCTTGAAATTGATCGAAGGATTTCTGACAATATTTATTGCATTTTCTGTTAGCAATCAAAAATATTTTAAAAATCTGTTTTTTATAGTAAAACTTTTTTCATTATTATAATTCCAAGTTGATGCAAAAATATAAAAGATTCCTTGGTTCGAGACGACTTGATTGACGTATAATGTTTATACATTCGATCATAGAGTACGGAAGTTATCGTCATTTATATATTATATTTAAAATCGATTTTTATAGTAAAATTTTTTCATTCTCATAATTTAAAGTTGATGCGAGAATAGAAAAGGTGTGTTGATTTAAAACGAATCGATCGAACTATAATATTTATATATTTTATCCAAGAGTAAGAAAGCTATGGTAATGCATAATATTTGAAAAAACGTTTTTTTATAGTAAACATTTTTTCTTTAACATAATTAAAAGTTGATGTAAGAATAAAAAATAAACCTTGATTCTATGCAAATCGATTTACCTATAATATTGATATATTTTGTTAAGGAGTAAGGAAGCTATGGCGATGCATAATATTTGAAAAAATGGTTTTTTATAGTAAAACTTTTTCAACTAACATAATTCAAAATTGATGCCAGAACCAAAAAGATACTTTGATTCGAGACAAATCGATTGACCTATAATAATAATACACTTTATTGAAGAGTAAGGAAGTAATGCTCATTTATAATATTTTAAAGATATTTTAAACAGAAAATCTTATTTCATCGACATAATTCAAAGTGGATGCAAAAAATTATAAAGCTGAGAAAGGGGTAGGGTGTGACAGCACTTTTCCGTTCCCTTTTACAGCTCGACAAATTACCATTTCAAATACAAAATTTTATTTGTCTGATTTGTTATTGTATTTGAAATATCGTTTGTATTATTTTGTAATTTTGTATTTTTTGCAAATTTGTATTTTTCAACTGATGAAAATGAAAACTTCAGTTTGTCTATTACATAAAAAATCACTCATACTTCCTCTATGAGGAAGCAAATACATTTGCTAACGGAAAGCAAAGAGCTGGGGAAATGAGCACCATATAATTATAAATACAAATAAAGTAGAAACACTCGAGATCGAATTCACAGCTAGTTTCATAATTCGATAGAGCTAAGCACTAGTCCGAAAGTACTTTTTTGTTACAAAAATTAAATGCGATCAAATTAGATAGTTTTTTATATCTCCTGTCGAATTCGAGTTTCGGCAATAACGCTCTTATCTCCCGGGATCCTTATTCATGTGTATCCTTAGTTAATAATTATTTTGGGCATGTAATTATTTAAAGGAATTATTGATTTTAGGAACACTACTTTTAATTTTAATGAAAGCACTTTGTATTTTTTATTTGGTTATAACAAATTTTAGAATATTTAAATTTATTTCAACTTACTGGTATCGAAATATGTACTATTATATAACTGCTTCTTCTTACATAGATAGAGGAAAGATTGAAAATCGTCAATAATGTTTTGACGTCTGGGATGAAATATATAGAAGAAAATTAACAACACTTGCAGACCAAATAATATTTAATAAAATTTGACGTTTCGTCACTAGTCATAGTAACCTAATAAGAAATCCATGGTTAAATCTATTAAGAGAATTACATAAGAAATTACATAAAAAGTAAAAGTATTTTAAAACATCATTTTTTAACATCGAAACATAATGACTTACCATTAGGTAGAGCGGTGAAGTTCAGTTACAATAGTACAATTTTTTAGAGAAAAGAAAAGAAAAGGAGAGCTTCCTCCAAGAACAATGCAGATTCGATCTGACATCGTCCAAATTTGAAACGTCAAGGTTTCGTAAATTATATTATTTGGTCTAGAAGTGTTGTTAATTTTCTTCTATATGCTTCTTCTTAGTTTTGCGGAATTAGCCACGTATTTTATGTACAGTCTCAAAGCCATGCTATCCCTATTTTAACTGAAGATCCTGCAAATTTAGCAGACTCATTTTTTCCGTGATCCTAATCCAAGATTTCTGTTAAATATATTTACCGACATTCGAGATCTTTCGTTGGTTCGGGTCCATGATAGATTTTTTCATTTATTATATTACTTAATATTGTTTCCAAATTTTCAGTTTTCCGCCAATATTCGTATACCACATCATTTTCATTGCGTTTCTGTTTAGCTGACGAGGGGAAGGGTTGCGAAGTAATACAAGTTGGGAATAGAGGAAATACCATTTATTTGATAGCTTAATTTTTATAAGTTCGCGTCTAGGCCAAATATTCTTCAAACTATATTACTTATTATTCCCACCCGTTGATAAGGGGACACCAGCATTATTTTAGTTCAGTTTAAGTGATTCTGTAAGAAAAAAAAATTATTATTTTATCAGTTAAAAAATATATAATTTGAAACTACTAACAAGGAGAGGTTGCGAGATGTGCGTCGCCGATTCGGCTGGGGCTGCACAGGGTGAAATTACATGAAAATCCATTAGGTGCGCATTTTTTCTTTCGATCGAATGGACCTTAGTTTTCGAGATATCGAGGTTTGAGTGTTTACGCTTGAACGCGCGACTCGCCACTGTAGCCGGTGCATACATAAGTGCGAAGTCCGGGGTCCGGGCTCTAGTCAAGTGCTGGAGCGTAAATACTTTATTATTATTATTATATCGTTAAGCCGTTTCCCTTTCGGGGTAGGCGTGAATTGCTCGATGGTAAAGTAGTTATGTGTGTATGGGTATATAGGTGAAGGGTAGATAGGTATATAGGTTTAAGGTATAGATATTTTAGATTGATTTAGAATTCTCGTGT
>JAABKJ010004726.1:0-23964 GCA_011634705.1 Andricus grossulariae
TCACGATAATCGGCTGGCAAACATGTGACTCGGTGTACCTGACGTTTCCGTAAATCTTTACGATTTTGACAGGTTTTCTTTTCACAGTTTCCAGGAAAGGCTATAGATATCAAGGGGGTTTGAAATTTCCCGGAAGAATGAAGGTGGGTAATAGGGTAGGGATGGATTTTCTTTTTCCATAAATACTGGCGATCGTCGTGTAGATGGTCAGTATTATTTCATCATTTCACACGCGAAAGAGCTCCGCACTGTTCACGAGATTGTGTCCAAAAAATTGGAGAAACGGGATATGTTAAAAATTTTGTAATATATTCTCAAAAAATCTAGTACAAATAAAGTTTCGAAGTGTTCTATTTTTTAGAAAATAGGGACTCTGCGTATTTCGCAGGGATGTCTAAGAAACAAATTTAAAGAAGTGAATGCGCCAATCCTTCCCAAAATAAACGGTAAGATTTTTTTTTAATAAAAATAATAAAGTGAAATATAGTGAACATTCTTTTGTCATTATAATTAATTTTCTTCGGTTGTGTAGCCTGGAACTTCAATCGGGGCAATCGGATCGATGAATACGATCCGATTTTATCAAATGACTCCATGGATGGGAGTCATCAAGCTCCACCATTCTCATCATCTGAATCGGATGAATCCGATGCTGATTCTGAGGCTAGAACCGTGGAATTCCAGGAAGACAGACAGCCAGTCAAATCGGAGTACTCTCTCGATTTTAATTGTGCGGATGACGCCAACGACGCCGAGGCGGATGATGAGGATCATGATGGAGATGAAAATGAAACTGTGGAAAATGGAGATGTAGAGTGTAAGTTTTAGCCGTAATTTACCATTTTTTCTTACAAATTTTTTAGATTATTTAATTTTATTTTTATTATTTATTATCAGTTGTAATTTTTAATATCTTATTCAATTGGGTTTGATTTTCAATATTTTCAAATAACTAATAATTGAAAAATGTGATACTTATCCGATTCCTACTTTACCGACATTTTTAAATATACCAATCCCACACGAAACGAAATATCGAGCTGAAAGTTTGGTAAAATAAAGGAAAGGGACTGATGAACGTTTTTATAGCAATAAATTTTTAAAATTTAAATGAATAATCATTTTTGAAAATCTGTTGCACTTGGAAAAATTTATTAACATATAAACGTTTCCTAGTCCTTTTTCTTTCTTCTCAAACTTTCAGCTCACTATATCTTCCCGTGTGGGATTAGTGTAATGGAAAAATATCGGTAAAGCAGAAATCGGATAAGTGTCACATGTCATTTAACGTTTGAAGAAATAAATATAAATAAATAATAATAGTAAATAATAAATAATAATTGAGTAATCATTTTTAAAAAATCAAATTTTATTTGCTTTAATTTTTTTATGAATTTTTAATATTATTATTGAATTATTATTATTATTATTATTATTATTATTATTATTAAAAGCAAAATCGAAGTGTAGTGCTTGTGTCAAAAGTTTTCAAAATACAAGAGTTGACTTTTAAACTTTAATTGTGATTATGGCTAAGGTCATGTAATACTTATCCGATTCCTACCTTACCGACATTTTTTTTCAATACTCTGATTCTACACGAAATGAGATATCGAGCTGAATCTTTGGTGAACTAAAGAAAAAGGACTAAAAAACGTTTATATGCCAATACATTTTAAAAATCAAAAATAAATCATAATTTTTGTAAATTTTGTTGTATCTGTGAAAATTTTTTGGTACATGAACGTTTCTTAACCCCTTTTATTCATACCCCCCAAAGTTTTAGCTGAATATCTCATTTCGTGTTGAATTAGAAAAATGGAAAAATGTCGGTAAAGTAGGAATCGCTTAAGTGTCACATGCTGTTGAGGGTTTGGATGAATAAAGAAAAGTTAATAAAAATAATTGTAGTAAATAACAAAGAATAATAAATGATAATTTATCAGCTCGATATCTTATTTTGTGTAAAATTTGCATATTTAAACAAAATGTCAGTGAAGTAGGAATCTAAGAAGTGTCACATGCTGTTGAGAGTTTAAATAAATGAATACAAGTGAACAAAAATAAAATAATTATAGTAAATAATGAAAAATAATAAATATTGGTTTAATAATAATATGAAATAAAAAAAATTTAATTTGATTTAATATTTTTTACCAATTTTCAATATTTTTAATGATTTGTTGTCAGTAATATTAAAAGTAAAGAGCGAAGTGTAGTGTTTGTGTCAAAAGTTTACAAAATACTAGAATTGGCTTTTAAACTTCAATTTCGATTATGACTAAGGGCATGTGTAACTTAAGCGGTTCCTACTTTACCAACATTTTTTTATTATACCAATTCCATACTAAATGAGATATCGAGCTGAAACTTTGGTGAAATAAAGAAAAGGGGCTAAGAAACGTTTATATGGTAATAAATTTTTACATTAGAAATGAATAATAGTTTTTGGAAATTTAATTGTACCTGTGAAAATTTATTGGTACATGCACGTTTCTTAACTCCTCTTCCTTACCTTCTCAAACTTTACAATACAATTTTCATACCGAAAGTTTAATTTATCGCGATCTATTTTATTCAGGAATAAAACAAAATAAATAGTTTATTTAAGAGTAAAAACAAATAAATAGTTTATTCAGTAAATTTTAATACTACCACCACAATATCAATGCATTTATTTTTTTATTTACAGTGCCCGATGAGGCTCAAAATCAAGTCAGGGGACAAGATGTTCCTCACGAAATGGAGGTTAAAATGAAAGTAGAGGATACTGAAGAAGGTAGATACTTTTATAATTTTTCCATTGTTCTTAAAACAGTCTACTTTAACTGTACGAATTAGTTTTATAATTTTTCCATTTTTTTTTTCAGAAAAAGAAATGGAGACAGAAATGCAGGAAGAGGTGGATGAGGATGTCGAGGATGTTGGAGGGGAGGAGGTTGACGTGGGTGGGTTAGAGGAGGAGGAGGTATTATTAAATGAGATAGGTCGCGGTATTTTAACAAGTTTCATGCGAATGGGCGCGAAATCAGGATTAAAATAGCAGAGCCTTTAGAGTCTCAAAATATTTTCGAGTATTTAAAAAAAGCATTCATCGCCATTTAAAAATATTTGATGAATTTTGTCGATAACCCTGAAGATTATGCTTATTATTATTATTATTATTATTATTGAATTCGGATTTTTTTCGAAACGTGCTGACAGTTTGTCCTTTCTTCCAGCACCCGATTTAACTTTCAAAATCCTTTGGGATCTCATTTATAGAATAATTTAAAGTAATGATGAATTTAAATTGGACAAATCGTTTGTCGTAACTTTTAATATTATGGAAGGTATACGCGGTGCTGGATGAAAGTTGCTGACGCCCGAGGGTATTAAAAAAAATTAATTTTAAAAATGGATAATATAGATAACTTTTGTCTCCCGCGCTCTATTGTGGCTGCATGCGTGTACCAAGAGCGAGGTACAATTCGCAGTGGAGACTTGCATGCGAAATGGAAGAGTATTAGGAAATCAAAGGGGAAATTACAGCGAGAACTAACTACTGAGCTAGTTCGTAAATCGGGTGTGATGGTCCTCGAATGCGGTTGTGGATTGTTTGAAGTATATACAATTCAAAATTACCGCCTACGTGAGCGAATCGCGTTAGTTATTTTTTAATTTAATAATTTTAGCATTTGTAAAGCTCCACCGGTATATGAAGGTACTAGCATAATTTCAGATTCGGGTCATACGGTTAGATACAGTATAAATATAATGTTTTAATCCGATAAAAACACTTTGAACCTATTTCATGATTGAAAGCCGCCGCTGGTAGCTGGGAGTTTTGCATACCCTGCAATAAAAGTTATGCAAATCGAGCCACTCACATAGATGCTCGAATAAATGCAACTCATGCCTTTCAATACCTCATTTCAAAGCTGGGGAAAACGTAGTATATACTAATGAACCGGAAATGAAATGTTATTCATGCAATAGATTTTTCTGTACTAATTGTTTACGCATACATAGCGAAAAAGGTTCTTTTTCCGGTGGAGCAAGTGTATGTTCTGCCTTATAGATTTGTAAAAAGTGTTCAGGGGTAGTAGATTTTTATAAATCTAAAAACTATGAGTGCGGGATATTTTACTGTAAAAATTTCAGATGCATACGTGCGTATAACTAGGAATGCTACATTCCCCTATTATCGAGCGTCTAGCTAGTTCCCCAAAGCGAATCTGTTTCGTGCTTTACGACTTAGAAATTCGGCAAACGAAAACACTTCAATGGGATAATTCGGTGAACATTCATGAGCCGAATCTCTGTGTAGCACAGAAAGTCTGCTCTAATTGTTTATCGATCGAAAATGTTAGTGAATCATGTGTATATTGCGGTGTGTGACAACTTATTTTCAAGCGGGAGAGCATCATACAGGATTTTGTAGAGCACGTAAAACGTGAGGGCAAAAATTCAAGTCAAACAATTTCTATTGCACACAATGCAAGAGATTTTGACCGGCAATTTATTCTTCGTTACTTGGTGGAGGTAAAAGGTACATTTGGTAGAAGAGAGAATTTACCACAAACAGAAGTTGCTGAAGAGCGCAAAAGATTTACGGAGTTGTTGAGAAACCCCGAGAGCGAGCTTCATGATATTACGCAGATCAATGATGATGTTCTTTACGCCACTTGGTCATATAAAGACGAGGCCAGTGTAGCATCACCCTACACGTACCAGAGTACAATCCACCCATGGGTTGATTACTGGGACAAATGACTGATGAGTTGGAGGTGTATGGTAAAGGAAGTTATATTGACATTTTTGACCCTAGTGGCCCTAAATTTTATGTGTTCAACGTAACCTCTCCAGATGGAAAAACTCCTCAGGTTTGAAAAATAAAGGGCATAACTTTGAACTGCAAAAATTCGAATGTTTTCAATTTTGAAACCATCCAAGAAATGGTAGATACCGATAAATTGTAAACGAATATTTTTTGGGAATTACAATTCTTTACCTTACGATTATGTCGAAGAGGAAAATACAGGGTAGATTCACAGTATTTTGATTTTAGTATTTTGTTTTGTTTTTATGTAGATAATTATCTATAAAATTATGTATAAGATCTCTCTCTCTCTCTCTCTCCACCTGCATGTTTATTGAGGAGATGGGCAGCATGGGTTCAACAGGAGGAATACGTACGTATATTTAAATAATCTGCTCTTAAACCATAATTAATATAGTATTATTAATAGTTTTTTATATTTCAGCAAATTTGGATGTATATGGCCAACCCGTTTTTCAGATAGTCAATCGTCCTATCGCTCCCGTACGACCTTTCGTACGGGAAAGACAAATCTTACCATGCCCTGCTGCAATACCAATCGCACAAGCTCTGTGGGCCGGACCACCGTCAGCACAATCACCAGACATTCGACCAATCTCAAGCTTATGGCAAATGGCTTTTACAAGTGACGAAAGACCACCCCAAGTCTTTTAATAGTTTTTACGAATGTCCAGCAACTTTTGTACATACAATCAATATTATTATTCCTTTTTAAATTGTTCTCATGATTTTCTAAAATATCGACCTATTTAAATTCTCCTTTGTTTCTTAACATATAGAACTTGTAAATCAGGTTACATTTTGTTTCTAAATAAAAAATATGATAAATAGGCGCAACAGAAAAAAATTAAAAACAGTTTTGATAAAAGTAGTAGCGTTAATAGCAGTAATGTTAGGAGTGAAGTATATCTAATACCAACATCTGCAACCAAACTGAAGGTTAGTATGTCCATTAAATTTTATTCAAAAAGACTCTTCCCGGAAGCGCGGGCTAGTGCGGATCGCGTGCGCTGAAAATAAGCTAATAGCAGCGCCACAGCATTGCAGAGAGCAGGGTTATAAGCTCATTGCCCTGGCCGCTTCAACCAGGCCCATGAGCTCATTCGCTTGGTTGCCGTGCACGCGGAGAAATATAGGCTCATTGACTCGAATATTGATTTAATTTTGCTTTCAAACTTTTTTCTTAAATTTTTGATAAGAAAAAAAAGCAGATAAAAGGAGATTACATTGTATGATTTCTTTATTCTTGAACATGGATCCAAGGTGAAAACATCCATTTGCATCTATAATTTCTGGTCCAATGGGTTATATCATAAAATATTAATTTAATGTGTGACGTATTTTGTCGCATAATTTTATATTATTCAGAATGGCAACCATCCTATAAAGAGTACGAAGAGGGAGTTGAATTTCGTGAAGGGTTACCACAAGCATCAAAGTATGCTAGTAATCCTCGAGCTAAACATGTAATTATAGACGATCTAATGCGCAAATCGGCAAGTAACACAGTCGTCGATCTTCTCACCAAAGGAAGTCATCACGAAAATTTGAATGTGATCTTTATGTCGCAAAATATTTTTCATCAGGGGCATGGTCAACGAGATATTTCTGTTCATTTAAAGCAATCTACCCCTGACAACTGTAGATTTAGAACTTGCATATTTCCGTCAGATTCATTCTAATACATTGACGTACTATCAAGGGGTATTAAAGCAGGTGCACCAAGCGACCTAGTACCAGTTATACGTGTATCATGATGACGTGGAAAATCCATCGGAAAAAAGAATGTTAAAACATTACACGCTCTCTATCATTTGAATACAGATCAGCGACGAGCTGTTTTAAAAAAAAGGCTAACCCGCAACTCGTTCAAAGTATTTGTGAATGTTCATTGAATATTTTACGTGGAAACGTTTCTCTAAAACAAACCGAGAAGCGAAAATTGAAAAACACAGATATGCATTAAAAAAGTAGGGACACCACGTGGTACGTGAAAGAGTACATACGCTGTATGGTGCAAAAAGAATAAAGATTTTTATCCCTTTTAATAGCACCAATCCTTGGCACACTCCTTTCCAACATGTTTTCATCTTCGTAATTGTTCGTCATATACGTATATTAAAATGGAGCATGCTAGGAAAATGGTTCTTGTGCCAAGTGATAGTGTCAAGCAAATTGAGCTCCAGTCGTACCCGCAACAATAACAACAACAATTATTCACCAATTTTGACACCTCAAAAACACCTGGAAATGCAATTTGCAGACTCGACACCGATATGAGTAAAATTTTACTCTCTCCATTAAACACTGATGAACATAAAAAGTCAAGAGAAAGACAAGTCAAAAATATAAGAGAAAAACACGAGCAAAAAGTAAAGAATGATCGGTGATTGAAATTTTTGGAAGCAAGTAAAAACTGTCATTTTTACACTCACACTCGTGTGAGTACATTGATCTTGCGCATCCACTTCTAAATGTTGGAGTCAAATTAATTACTCTTAAAAAAACTGCAGAAAACACTTCCAGTGTAGAATCCGTTGGTCCTATCTACAATTTACTGCATTCAATGTTTTACCAGGTGGATTTGTACTTCAATCAGAAGCCTGTATCCCCGCCAAATAATTCATATACATACAAAGCGCATATTCAAGCTCTGCATTCGTATATTGAGTCAGCATTATGGCTTGATGATATAGCTGGTAAAATGGATGACGTCACAACGCAAAACCAGGGTCTCGTTGATCGACGACTCATATTGGGTGAAGGAAGAAAAGTTGATCTTATTGGTCATTTACACAGTGCTGTTTTCAATTAAGATAAATTTCTCTTGAAAGTTGTTGAACTTAAAGTTCGACTGGTGCATTCCAAGGATACTTTTTTCCTGATGGATCCCACTAATTAGGCTCATTTGCATATTGAAGAAGCATCTCTTCTTGTAAGACGTGCAAAAATCAGCTCTGGAATTCTTCCTGCATGCGCAAAAGCCTTTTTTAAAGGTACGGCCAAGTACCCACTCACCAGACTACCAAAATGGGTCATTATTGGATTTGTCGAAAATGACTGATTCAACGGCCATCGTGGTAAAAACCCATACAATTTCAAATACTATGATATCATTCATTGCTCTCTCTACGTGTATGGTATGTAAATCCCGTCAAGGCCTTTGCAACCAGATTTCTCAAAAGGAAAGCTATACATTGATGCTTTTCATACTCTGTTTTCTGGAATTGGAATTCATTTTCTGAAGGAGGTAAATAATGTTGATGGTTTTGACTACGCAAACGAATACTGTCTCTTTGTATTCGATCTGACTCCTGATCTTTCTACAAATTGCCAATCGCACTGGAATCTTGTAAAACATGGCAGCCTTCGAATTGAACTTCGTGTAGAATAAGCACTACATCAAACTATTAATTGCATAGTCTACGCTGAATATGACAATATCTTAAAAATTGACGTGTCCAGACAAGTCATAGTAGATTATAGCGTTTAAAACCTGCACAGACTTACATAAACGTGTTTAACTAAACCGGTTTTCAGCATCAGTTGAAAATGGAGGGGGGAAAACGACGAATATGTGCCAGGTTAAATAAGAAGCTCTGCTCAGTTGCTTTCAGTATCTCGTAAAGGTTTCTTTATCCTGTTTGTAATACGCGGCCAAAGCTGTATGTTAACTGACATGAATTGAAAAATATTAAACATAACTGTGGCTTACCGATATATTGCTTGCGGCATCATTTTGATGCAATTGAAAAAGAAATTCATCGTCAGTTCGTCACTTCTGTTGGAAATGCAAAAAGCACATGGAAATCCCTGTCTTAATTCATCCAACACAAGAAGTGTGTGTAATTCAATATCGTAGTCACGAAGACCATGGGTATCACTGCATCATTCTCGTGTAAGCAAATGTATTCTTTCTAGAGACGGATTCTCATCTGGTCCACGCGCGCCTCATGAATTATTCAATCGAAGGGAATTTTCATGGCAACTTTCGTTGCTGAAGTTTGACGTTGCTCGCTTGATAAAGAGAAATGGCCTATGTCTATATTATTACCAACATGACTTTTAACAAAAGTAACATCGTCGCCGTCCTATTTATGATTACGAACTTCTAAAGCTACAGGACAAAAACCGTTAATCATCCTACTACCCTGCGTCTTAGGATGGCGCTCTCAAGTACTAATCGATTAATAATACCCTGACCGGTAACATACATAATTTTTTTCGCTTGGCGTAGAACCCTTTTCATAAATCAATTTTATTTGTGACTCTTCTTCAGGTTTAGCCAAGCACGAAGAAAACTCGTCCGATGAAGAACATTTTAATTTTTCAGTTTCGATATTCATGTCGTATTCAGCTTTAAAATGATTATAGAAGTCAAATTTAAATCTTCTCCTGAAGTCACATATTGGGCATTTCTTGCTACCGATGGTTGGCATATTATCTGAAAAACGTTCGTAAATTAATGTATGAGTAGATATACTTATTCACGGTGCGTCTGAACCAGGTTTCAATGAAAGTTCGTACATAATCTCTAGAATAAAAGATCTTTCATAAATTTATTTTTTATTTTTAGTTACTTCTAACTTTATAAGTTGTTCATAAATTTTCAAATTAAGAGAATTTAGACATTACCATAATCATTAGAATTGAGACATTACCATAAACAATAAAACATCCCGTTTATTACGAACTTTCATTTAAACTTTGTTCAGCCGTACATATGTCCCTTAAATATATTTCAGTAATTTTAGACAATTATATTATCATATTAATATCAAACAAATCCACTAGTTAGATATTAGAACAATTTGTTGTGTATTTGTGTACTTCTATCATGCTTTTAAGTATTATAATCTTTATATATTATAAAACAAAATTATTATTCGCAAAATTACTTACCTTCTGTCTGATTTCTTGGATGCATTGTCAAATTTTTCCTGTGACTCAAGATCTTCTTGCAATGAATGCAGCTGAAGGGGTACGGCTTACCCTCCACTATTTCACGTAATTTTCCTGGGTGGAATTTTTTGCATGCTTTCGTAAATCACAGCGGCGTTTTCTTGTATATTCGCACTCCAAGCATATGCACACGGAACGACCTTTTATCTTGTTCCACATTCACTCAATGAACCAATTAGCTGAAAAAAGCCTCCACTCTAACATTAACGACCAGTACCAGTAAGGCATGCCCCACTCCGCCGCCAGCGGCCAATGATAAGTCGATGTGGGATAACATAAAACAGTTAAACATAAAAATTAGTGGCGGAATATGGGGGCGGTCCGCCCGGGCCCCCAAAACAGTGGGGCCCCTCTTTGGCTAAACAGATGAAAATTTTTTTTTCATTTTCTGCCAACATTTTTTTCTCGGTGATCTACTGGGACATTTTAAGGATAAACTTGATAGCTGCAGTGGGACTCCGATGCTGTTTCTAATCGAAAATCGAACGCACCTCTCTTTATATATCCACACGTTGGAAAAAGAGGTCCGTTCGATTTCCGACTTTCGACACGGTATCGGAATCCGACTGCTGGGAAAGTAGATCATGGCCTAGGGTCCTCGAGGATCTGAGGGCCCAGGGGGCCCCTCAGACATTTTTTACTTTTTCTTTTCAAAAATTCAATTGAAAATCAAAATGCTACTATTGAGAATTAGAGGCCCAGTAGGCCCCTCAGACAATTGTAACTTATACATTTACAAAAAAGCGTCAATTTCCTAAGTGAAGTGATAAGCATTCTGAATGTGACATTTTCCAAATGGTACGCATTCCACACTTTTTCGCGTGCAATATCCCTTATTCCATTTGTACATTTTCGATTCAGTATCGAATACAAGTTTTACATGTTAAATATCTGTGTTTTTTTAATTCATCGATTACTTCAAATATATCCTTCATACAAAATGGGACATATATTCGGAGGTGCACCAGAAAAATGAAAGAGATATAGCGACCGCATATCTCACAAAAATCGCATGAAAAAAATGTAAGTATTATTCACAATGCTATACTTTAGTGTATTACATTATGTTTGTGTGCAATATGAACATTCTTCCCTCTAAGGAGAAATGGGTTCAAATGCATTCGGAAATTTTGTTTTTGAATTTTCACGCATATAGCACGAAACTTTGTCCGAATCCACAAAAAAATAAATGCATTTTTTTTCTTTTTTTTATGATATTCAAAGGTGGCGCAATCCCTATAAAGTTTAACACGTATTTTCCATAAGAAAAAAGACGTTTTCGTACATTTTGTTCAGAATCATCACTGTCAGGTGAATCTTTTCAGCACTCACAATAAGGTTAGAAAGTCGTGGTTTTTTCCATTTTTTAAACTGATTTCAGACAATTTCGTTAGAGCGAGACTATATTCTCTTAGAATAATGTTAGAAACTTTAATTTTTGGTCACAAATTTTTCACTATTTTTCAGTTGCTTAATTAGGGCAAGGTAATAATTACTTAATGTTTACAAACATACTCCTTTGAACAATTTATTTTTATTGTTAATAATATTCTTTTTCAATAATGCTATAAAGCTGCGGTTTTCTGTTGGGGTTTTTAACGTTTCATTCTCTTTTAAATTCCAGTAAGGTAATAATTACTTCAAGTTCATAAACATGAATATTTTAACACTTTGTTATTATTTTTCATAACATTCTCTTTGAATAATGCTCTAAAATTGCGGTTTTTTCTGACATCAAGCTTTTGTCTCCTTTTCAATTCAATTAAGCAAAAATAACTGTTTAAATAATTGATTATAATTTTAAAGTATTCTCTTTGAATAATGCTAGAATTTTGCAGTTTTTTCTGACATTTTCAACTTCCTGACCATTTTACACTTACAGTGTGGTCATTCCAGTGTACATACACAACAACAGGAAGCAAACTCATCGCCGTTATTTCATGTACAACTTGGCGAGGATGTGAATATGGAAGAAGACTCTGGTCAGGAAATGTCACAAATGAAGAGGAAAATTCTCCATGTCGTAAATTTAGAAATTCTTTCAATGTTACGAAAAGAAGGCAAAGACGGAACTACTGAACCTTCCAGTAATGCAGCACAGGCTACGTCGAGTAATGTTCTATCCAATTTAAAACCAGTTTCCCATGAAGCGTGTGCTGAAACTTCTTTCACCAATAAGAAGTCTTGTATTTCGAAACACACAGGAGAAGAAAATGGGGTGAATAAAAGTACTTTCTGTAATTTGGGATTCCTCGTAAAATCATCACAAGTCATTCGCGGGGACTATCATCAAGGTGATACGAAATTTCCACTAAGCAGTCGATCAAAACAATGTACGGCCAATAGCCTTGTAGCACTCGTGAAGTCTCAGGTTCATAACCCTACTACGTGGAACGCTGCAACGATGAACAAAGTACTTGATATTGTTGACACGCCGTATGCGAAAAGTGTTCGATCAAGAAGTCCTCGTGAAGATATCTATCAGAATGCAACATTTCTGAAGTCCTGCAAGGTCACGAGGCGTGTTTCTATTGACTTAAATGAATTGTATCTAGAATTATGCAACGAATATTTTGAGCATTTCATACGCGACGTGTCTGCGAATAAAAGCGTGCCATTGCCGAATTTGGAGACATGTCTAAGAAGTGTTCTAAATGCAAACGATTTATTTATCTCAGTCATTAATTCTAGCACGGTGAGCATTTTGAGGATAAGCGACATCATATGGTTATTTGATCCTCATTCTACAGAAAAAACAGATTGCTCAGGGACGCTATGTACGGTGCTGCATAAATGATTTCGTTTGAAGACGTCAAATCAGTAGTGGCATTTCTTTTATAGTCACATGTCAATCATAATGCGCAATATGATTGGACGAGGATCAATGTCAGTAAGTAAGTGTAATGTAAGTAAGTGTTGCAAGAAGATTCATCTTTGGACCAGAAAATTCAAAACCTGAAAAAGGATATCTAAACCAAACCAAGCCATATCTTCGGTGAACATAAATATTGCGCGTCTTTGGAATACTTTTGTGATGGCACATTGAAAGAAAAGGAAGTGAATTTAGTTCCTCAAATGAAAGAACGAGGAATATTTCCTGCTTTAGAGAAGAGCGTTGGGTGCCTAGCATTTCATGCAAAAAGTTTGATTCGAACGTGAAGCAAAGTGCTTCAGTAGAGTAGTTGCGAAACTCGTTGGAGGGAAGCGAATTAATTCTGGCAAGAGGAACATTTCCCCCTTTAGGGTTCTTGCATCCGTGATATAATTAAACATTGGACAACTTCTTACTGAAAATTACAAATTTACGAATGGACGAGGAGACCTTGCGAGAGAAAAATAGGTAATAAGAAAAATAATGAACGCAAAAAAGGCGGCAGACAAAAATCGTCAACGTGGAATCAACGTTTGTCGCATGCTGAAGACTACTTCTTGCACTAAGACTGTTGAGAGAATGTTATATAAGAAAAATTCATTTGAAAGTCAAGCAACGATATATGGCTGTTGCAAAGAAAGAGTGGCTTTGAAGAAAGCAGAGGAGAAGGTGAGAATCAAAATACAACCCTGCGGCTTCTTCGTTGATGCAGAAATGTGTGGTATTGGGGCAACGCAATGCCTAATGGTCTTGTAGGTGATGATGGTATAGTTGAAGTGAAGTGTCCTCATACCGCAAGACAGTATTCCCTAGAAGATGCATATAAGCGTAAAATTCCAAGCGTATATCAATTGTGTGCTGATGATACTCTAAAGCATCTCAACAAAAAGCATAAATACTATTACCAAGTGCTGGGCCAACTACACATAACTGGAAGGTGTTATTGTTCGTTTGTACTATGGACGCCCCATGGAATCAGAACAACAGTAATTCCGAGAGACGATAATTTTTGTAATCATATCATGATAAACAAATTAATCAATTTCCACGATAATTGCTTAGTATCAGAAATAGTGGACAGCAGATACAACAGAATTATAACAATCAGAGATCCTCCGTACATTGTACAACCTTAAGAGAAGGCTGAAAAAACGAAAGAGGAGGAAACCAAAAATAAAGAGAAGAAAAAGAAGGAGGAGGAAAAGAAAATGAAAGTGGAGGAAAGAAATAAAAAGAGAAGGCAGTGATAAGAATTGTAGAAAATAGGAGAAGAAATGAAAAAGAAATGAATCCTCGCATGCAGAGAAAAGTAAAAAAAAGAGCGAAAATACTTAAAAATTAAGGAAGTATAGGAAAGCGAAGACGAAAAATTGTTATAGAATATTCATGACGAATGGAATATTACGCCATCCAATGGCACAGTTTGTGAGGACTGTGCAAGAGGCCCAGGAACGAGCGCAGCAACAAGCGCAACAGCAGCTGTCGCAGATGCAGCAAGCGTAGCAGCAGGGAGCGCATCAAGATCAACCTCATGCAGCACCTCGGCACGTCTCGAAACCACCAGTTCCTGCCCCGCGCTAGAATCCAAACGTTGTTAAAGGTTGGTTCTCATTTTCTCTCTTTCATTCTTTAACAATTGACTTAATGTTCACCGTTTTGAAATGTACAAAGATGACATTTTCTGTCTTTTTATTACTTTTTCTTAATTAATGTCATTGCAGAAAATGTGAGGAGACAAAGGGTCCGCGGATACTCCACAGGACGAAGCAGAGCCAGTTGGTATGCCGCAGAAATATATAGAGCCGTGGACATGTACGTAGAGGCGGTTACAATGGACGTCGCAAAACACGTCTACATAAGCATCTAGACAATTAATGTTTGACACGTTAACTGTAAGTAGTAACGCGTTACCACTACTGGGTAAAAACTAAAGCATTACCTGGGTGGTAACTTCATCATACAATTTGTAAGTGTATTTTAATTTAGGTTATTAAATAAAGAATTGTACATAAATAATCCGTGAACTGTTTTCATTTTGCATTATTATTAATTCTAAATCACGTTAATGTCATTTGTTGTTTATTTAAACTGTGTTTCATTTGAAATAAAAATATATGTTGCTTCAAGTATTAAGTATTACATGTTTTTTTTTTATTTATTCATTTATTTTTTTGAAAAATCAACTATTTGGTTTAAAGTTGAACTTCTTGGTCGTAAATTAACTTTTTTGTAGGGAATTCATATTTTTGGTTAAAAATTCAAGTACCCGGATAGAAAATCAAACGGTTTGGTCTAAAATTAATCTATTTGTTCCAAAAATTAAATATATCAAATGAAATCTCGATTTTTTGTTTGAAAATTAAGTTTTGTATCTGAAAATATAGCTGTTCCATGTTTGGTGTGAAAATTTTTCTTTTATGAGTTGAAAATTCAAATGATTGCTAGAAAATTCATATATTTTTTACAGTAATCCTTATCGGTCCAAACTTGAAAAGTTTGGTCAAAAATTCGTCCACTTGGATTAAAAATTCATCTTGTATGGTAGTCTATTACGTAACTTTTGTAAAAAATGCACGTTTCTAAAAATGTGTAACTTCAAACAGATTTATCAGCCCATTGTGCTCCTAATTTAGACTGTAACTGTAGATTTGTGAACCGAATTAATCTGAAAGTCGGCATTGTCTACAATTCAAAAGACAGCATCTGTCAACGAATAATATTTTCGCCTCATTATAAAGTGTTTTTAAAGAATTTCTGTCATCACTCTGTGATAAGCCTAAAAAGTAAAATCGAATATATTGCGAAGAAAATATCATTATTTAGTACTTATGTCATTTTTATTGTGTGCTTCCAACGAGCTACCGATGGCTCTCGATTGCTTGAGCGCAGATCACGAAGGAATAGTTAGGACTAGTGTCCCTATAAGTGGGGAGTTGGAGAAGCAACGTCCAAGAATTCGTTAACCTCTTGCACTGAGAACAGTGCAAAGCGTAATCTCTGTAAATTTTATTACGATATACCTTATATTGAGTGACTGAGTGCGAGTTGAAGTCAGAATAGAAATTTTGTTTTGGGGAAGAAATAGTTTTTCTTATTTATTTCAGAAAAAAAACGCGCCATAAATTTTTTCATGCGAAGAAGAAGATGTGCGATTAGATTTCATATTAAAATATATGAAAAATTAAAATTTGAAACAGTTCTTTACAAGTTCTCAGCGTCAGCAAAACGGAGCGCTAGACTTCTTTAACCGATTACTGCAGACAGTCCCTGAGTTGTGCAAACATGCAAAGTTTGTGTGCATTGCATGTATATAATGCTATGTAACTTCAAAGAGATTTAGCAGCTCACTGCGCCCCTAATTGAGACTGCAACCGTATAATCTGCCTGTTTATACAAAAAGCTCATATATTGTCATCTAATGTACAATGTACTACTTTTGGGGTAAGTATGCCGAAAATTGTACAGTTGCACTGATTCGGCGTGAATATTGCATTCATGAGTTCGGGGCGAATTCCTTATAAGAAACCGTTTTTCTTTACATTTACTTGCGATATTATATTGTTTACAGTTTTATTTTACTTGAAATCTGTATTTCGTGATATTATCCACTCCCAACTACCTCCACCCACCCAACCTTTCAGGAATTCACCCACTCATTTGGGTACGGCCCCTAGCTTTCGTATACGATCTGTTGGCCCCTGAATGACTCAATATCCTTTCTCGCTAGTTTCACCAAAGAAAAATCCAAGCCCGAAAACTGCTTTACCTGCTCCCTGCTTCTTTGAATAGTAGAAAACTTTACTACAACCATGCTATCGGGGCATATTTTTGTCATTTAATTGTTACATGAGAAATAAATATTTTTTTGAAAAAGCGGCCTTCACCGAGGTTCTTTATACTCTTTAGATTACTTATACAACAAATAAGACAAAATGGCTTCTCCCTTTGGCCTGAATCCTTTAACACTTTTTATTTGCGATTTCGCACCTTTATATGTTTCTTTTCATGAAATCGGGAAAATCCGAGGACCGATCCACCGCGCGCTGATAATTCCAATCCCGACGAAAGTAAAAGTATTCACATATATGAAAATAACGTATTCAAGCGGATATCATTTTTGAATATGTTTTGTCAAGGTCTTTAAAATAATCATTTCTTGAGGAACTTGTGTTCATAACACAAATTTAAAACACCTTGGTTGTTTTTTGAAGGTATCTTCATGCTAAAAAGTAATCCTGGTATTCTAGATATTCCAAATACAGCTTCCTCAAGAAAGCTGTGTTCGTAACTAAAATTTAAGAGACCCTGATGGGTTTTCGAACCTATCGTCCTGGTAGTACAAGTGTTAAAAATAAATATTCCTCGACCTTGATGGTCGAGAGGGCCTTCCATAGTTTTTTCGATACAGTCAGAGAGACTTATATTATGACCAGTCTGACTGTTATAAGAAGATCTAACTCGCCAGCAGGATAGTCGAAGTATACTTTCGGAATGGTCAATACGATCGTCTTATTTCCACTCATTTCGACCAATGCACTCGAATTGCGGACTACGGTCAGAATAAAACGGAGGCATTTCTCGAATTGCGGGCTAGGGTGACTGCCAGGGACGTTTCCTCTTCGACACTTCTTTCCCCTTCCACTCAACGCTTCCCTCAGTCTCTTATTCCCCTTCCTTTCGCGAAATGTTCCCTTCACACTTTTGCCAGGCTTAGGACTGGCAGCACTTTTTATTTATCTACTTCTACCACACAAATTTATTTTCTTGATTGTTTTTTTTTCTAGAATTTCTTTTCTCCTTCTTCCAGTGCTTTTCATTTGTATTTTGGTTCCCGATTAGACTTCTAGCAAAACTTTGACTAAAACATAAACGTTTGGTTCAGAATTTCTAAGCGTAGCGTTCAATTTCGCATGCTAAGCCTCACAACCGTTTCTTGTTCACGTTATTGATGGACAATATTTAGCCCAATTTTCAGGTGGAAAATTTGAACCACTCTTAATATACATTTTAAAAACATAATCACAAAAGTTTTGAACTCTACTGTCTAATGGTTTGTTTAAAAATGCATATTCATAGTTCTAAAATTCAACTATTTTGATAGAGTCCTCTCTTGACTTGAAAATTCAAAAATTGTCAAAAAATTAACCTATTTAGTGTGAAAATTAACTTTTTAGTTGAAAATTCAAATATTTGGTTGAAAATGCAAAAATTTATCAATTTAGTTGAAATTTTGTTTTGTTTTTGTGAAAAATCAATTGTTTCTTATCTGAAAATTCAACTATTGATTTTTTTTCGGAAATGTATGAAACCCGAAAAACATCGTGATTTTCGCAAATAGTAACTAGCTGTCACAGTTTCAGCAAAAACTGTCTTAAAATGAATGCAAATACAATTGTAACTTAATAAATATTTAAAAAATTAGCACAGTTTCTGAGCTTATAACAACACATTTTTTCCATGCAATCAAGCTGACGCATTTGTCCTGAAATTTCACATGTCAAAACATCTTACTAAAATTAGGGATTCAGTCCTAAGATTGGATTGGGCTTTGGTATGCTCTTCAAGTGTCCTAAAATGAAGGTCAAGTTCGGTAGCCAGGCATTTTGGATAACAATTCAAAAAGTGAGCGCTTTTTCACAATTTTTGAGACCACTTTTTCCAAATTTAAAAATTCCATGTTTAGATATTCGTAGAACTCAAAAATATAAACAATTCATATCGATGACTTTTTCGATAAATTAAAAATTACTGGATTTACAGCATTTACAAAATTCCAAAAAACAAACGAAAATGAACATTTTTAAACCAAACAACGCACGCTATGAAAAAAATTAACGACCAGAAAAATGTTTTTTTTTTGAAAACCCTACAATATTTGTATAATACTTTTCTTACTTTTCTTGAAAAATCGAAAATTCCAATTTTTATCGCACAAAGAAGTAATGAAGAATCAAAAATTCCATTTTGCGGTCAAAATATACAAGATACGAGAAAAGATGAATTGACAAAAGTTGTGCACACCAAAAAAACCTACAAATTTGTTATTAATCACTTCTTGATGGGACGCGTATTTTTTGTTATTATTACCGTGATGCGCAACCGAGCCTGTTCCAATTTACATATTTACATATGTACATGTTTTCATAATTTAAACAAAAAATTCCTTAAGACAGACACATTTTTTTCCGTGTCAGTTATAATGTTCATATTTACATATGAGACGACGTACTCACTCGTGATTTTCACTAATAGCAAATGTCCATCTTTGATTGTACAAGAGCATCAATGTCGGGCTCCATTTCTGTTAGCGCAAGTCTCATCAATGACGAAAGGGTTGTCTCACATAATGAAGTACTTTCTTTTGATTTCACATAGTTCATTATTGAGATAGAACTTTCGCATTGATACGTAGACAGAACATGGCTAATATTCGTAGAGCAAGCATTCGTAACTTAGGATAGTCTTCTTCTGGTAATAAACTGAATATATGTTCTCCGTACGCTTTTCGGTATTTGAATCAAGGATCTTCATGAAGTGCTCGCAATTCAGATCTCAACTCTTCTCAGTGATCATCGATATCAACTCCCAGATGATCATTAAATAAAAGCAGATCAGGTTTAATGACATCAATGTCCTTAAATCTGTCCTGGAATTCCGTTTCAACATTCACTAAATCTGGCACAAATTGAATAAAATTCAAGTTTGGATATTCTTCGCTGAGTTGTTTGCAACTTGGAAAATATTTAAGATCTTTTCTTTCCAACTGAAGTCTAAAATTTTTTATCGCACTATGAAGATTTTTGATGTATTCCATAAAAACTGGAAGACTCTGCTTTTTTATTGCATTTCAGTATCAAAAAAATAAAAATATGCTGTAATATCTGTTAAAAATGCAAGCTCCAGCACTTAACCACCTGACTTCGCAAGATAAATGAAGATCTCCATAGCAAGCCTTCACTTCGATCAAGAAATCTATAAACAGTCTGTGGGTAAGAGAGTGATTACCACCTCCAATTAAGTTGGTTATCTGCATCACTATTTTCATGGTATTCTTTAATCGTATTGCCTTCCCACACGAGGCTTCTTGGTGGATAAGGCAATAGAACAACATGCATGACAAACCGCTAATTTTTCTCAATAAGCCCCACAAACCGCTTACATGTTCTGTCATGACACTTGCTCTATCAGTAAGAATGGCTGCAAATTTTTCAGAACTTTCAAACTCATTTCTTAATTTGGTGAAAGCGTTGTACACATCAACACCCTTCGTAGTTTTAAGTAGAGGTACAATATCTAAAAATTCTTCACGTACGGAGAAATCAGACAAAACCATGCGTACATATATTAACAATTGACTAGCATCCATTTTATCAGTGCTCTCGTTCAAACAAAATGAACGGAAGATACAAGAAACCAAGAGCATTTTTAACTTCTCTCTAAGCTGAAAAGAAATTTCCCCTATTCTTCGCGAAATGGACCTTGGTGACAGTGCAACCGTTTTAAATTTTTTGACAACTGTTCCTAAATTAAAGTGAACCGCCATGAAAATAGCACACGTTTTCATAATATTACCTTGAATAAAGGATCCTTTATTTCGTCCTATTTCGAATGAAACAGCATACGATGCTGCCAGACTTTGGCGTTTCGTTTCGAAAGAATCACAGCTTCTTCTATCATCAGTGCCTTCATTCGTCAATGACAGAAATGAGGTAGAAGTATTTAATCTCATTCATGCTATTAAAATCATTCTCTTTTCCCCCAAATTCCGGGTATTTTCAATTTTACAGTGCAATTGTAAAGCTGCAATAACGAACGTACAAGCATAAGGTTCAATATTTATGCACTGTTCTATGTGGACGAAATTCGGTTTTAAAGGTATTACCAGGGCTTGGAACTGCTCAAGCTTAAGAAAATAGCAAAATAGTAACCATACTTTCTCAAAAAAGCAACCGAAAAGTAACAAGAATATGGCAAAATAGTAACCAAAAGAAAAGATTTTTTACAAACCAGTTGAAAGTTCAACCAGTAAATATGGATTTCCGATTGTAGGTCCCACTTAATTTTATAATTTCTAGTCTCGTATAAGAGAGAGACTGGAATAGGCAGAAACAGGACAACAAATATCGGAACTATGGGATAAACTAATCGACCCTCTAAGATGGCCAGGTCGACTGTCTAAGGACTGATCAGTTCGGCTATCTGAGATGATCAAATCAGCCCTCTATCATGATCAAATCGGCTCTCTGTGAAGGTCGAATGGACCGCATTTAACTTTATTTCATGATTTAATTTTTTTTTCAAAATTATTAGCAAAATTACTTCACTTCTATGAATTCAAGTAAAATAAAATATTAAAATAAAATGATACAAAAATATGAATGAATAAATAATCAATAATACATCAAATCATTTTAAATCAATGAGAACTGTTGTGTCTGTGAAGGTTCCAAAATTAATATTAATTATAACTGTTATGTTTGTTAAGGGTATCAAATTAATCGTTCTGTGGCGTATGTAAATACGTACGAAAAAAGAAAAGTTTATCTAATTGAAATGTAGGTGTCCCAATCTTTAGAAGAGTCCGTCTCCTCTCGAATTGGTTGAAGTTCCTTTTTCTTTTGCTTGATTTGTTTTTATACTGCTTTCACTCTCTTCTTCTTCTCTGCTCATTCTTCTTTATCCTTTCTTTTAGTTTCTCTATCTTTTAGTAGTTTCGTTTCTCTTCTGATCCTAACTTCTTGTTTCTCCTCCTTATTTTATCCCCTCTCTATTTCCTTTCATTTTCTTCTTCTCGTTTAATTTCCGCTTCCTTCCTTTTTTTGTTGCTTCTTCCTCGTGCTTTCTCATTCTTTCTTCAAACGCCTTTATTTTAATTGCCACTTTTTCTTTCTTTGTTTTTCCTCCTCTTTATTTCTCCATCTTAGCATATCTAACCAATCTTTCTTAGATATGACTCGTTTTTTTTAGTCTTTCGACATTTACTAGTCTTTTAATTTTAGTTTTATTTACTTTTTGTTCTAATCACGCTCTTGCATTCTCAATATCCCTTCCCTATTCTTTGTCTCCTCTGGCTGCTTTTTCTAATTCTTCATCTCTTATCTTCCTAATTGCTTCATGCAATTTTCGGTCTGTTTCCATTTTCTTCCTATTGTTTTGCTCTTCCCGACTGAACCTATTTCCTTCTGGGGTTTCTAACAATGGGGGTTCATTCTGGATTAGACTCCATGCTCCAAAAATGTGATTTAGCAGTTCTTCCCTTCCTAATATGGCCGCAAAAAATCAGCGACTCTCGACTTTGGAAGGCAGACGCTCCACGGGAAAAAATATCAGGATGTTCTAATAATGATTATACGAATCTGCTAAGTTTTCTGAACAAAATTATGTTTCTAAAATTTTTGTAACAAAATTGCGTTCAGAGCTGTTGAAGAAAATATAAGTAAAAATGCCATGCATAGGAGGACTGCTCAGGAACCTGTACTTTCACATTACCCCAGAGCTCATAATATATTGAAAAAAATTGGAAAAAATTCTGGTTCGTTCTACAACATGTTTACAATGCAGCAGAGATCTTAAAATTTAGGAATATTTAAAAATATCGTTTTTTCCAGTATCTTTGTCAAAGGTTTTTATTTTGGAATTGAATTGAATCATCACTAATTTCTATTTTGTCCATAAAAGTAAATAAAAATTATATTTCAGAATATCATTATACTCATTAATTATTCTCAGTCCAGCTAAATTGTTGCTCGGGAATTATGTGCGAACTATCCGAAGCACATTTTCGTTCCGTATATACGATTCCTTGGTTGGGATTCATGATGGGTGTTCTACAAGATTCATTCACATTCTGTGTCATATTAGGCGAGACTGATACTTGGACGTTGTCTTGAACAGTTTCGACGTCGAGTCGACTTTTCTTGGATTTCAAATCAGTTTTTGTTCTCTTTGAATTCGTTGATTCCTTCTTTTCATTTTTATACTTCCTCTTTTTTGTAATGCATTTATTTACAAAACTTCGCGTAGCTTTCATGCTAATGGATCCCGCTGTGATTTGGTTTACCCATTCTGCAAATAGGAGAAATAATTAATTGATGGTATGTATTAAAATATTTCAGAAGATGAGTCTACATACTGTGCAACCCCTTAAAGAGTCGTACATTTATGGCTGGTCTTTCACTTCTTTTTCCAGTAGCTTAATAATTGCTCAAGGATTAGCCATATACTTCCAACAAAGATAACCGAAATTATATAATTATATTATATTTCTCAGTAAGCTACATTTGTTATCGTTTTTGATCATTTATAAAAACTCTATAAAAATTACCACTCTTTTGTGTGATGGAATAATTGTTCTATTTTTAATATCGCGCCAGTTCTGCTTATTTTTTTCTGGTGATCTGGAAATGCAATAGTTAAGAAGTTTAACATATTCATCGCCAATTTTCATGATCCACAGGAACTTTCCGCCTCAAATATGGTGGTGAAAAGAATAAACAAAACTCTAGGGGATAGTCATAATCAACTATGCGAATTCAAAAAGGGTAACCGAAAGGCTAAACAAAACTCTTGGGTGGTAGTCATATTCAGTAGGGGTTACCATAATTGACATTTGAAAAGGGTTACTCAAAAGATTAATCAAAAGGAACAAGCCAAGAAGTACATCAAAGGGGAATAGTTTCAAACTAACAAAATGGGGTTAGTCCCAGTTCATCAAAAAGAGGGGCAGTCATGATTTATCAGAAAGGGCTAATCACAATTTAATAAGAGGGGTAGTCATAATCAACTCAAATCGATGATCGAAATATAACAAGAGGAGTAGTCAGGAAAAGGGTATTTATAATTTAACAAAAAGGACAGTCATAATTAATCAAAAAGGGGAGTCATAGTTTACTAGAAAAAAGTAATCATAATCTAATAAAAGGGTAATCTCAAAACCACCAACAAATCAGAAAATGTCACAAAAATCAGAACAAAGAAACCAGCAAGAAATCAGTTGAACGGAAAAGAGGACGACTCTCGGCGTGCTGTCGACTCGTTCCTCTCCTCGCCTGCCCCTCCTCGTAGACCGGATGCTGATTGGTGGAGTTGGTACTAACTATTCAAGTAGTTTATTATATCCTCCATTTTTGACAAGTTGATCAACCAAAAGTAGCTTAATTGGTGGATAATTATTCTCCTTTCTCTCCAGTGAGATCCACAGGCGACAGTCTGGAGCTCAAATTCATCTTGACATCTGCGAACGATCTCCTTTGGTACCAGCAGTCCCAATAGTAATAGTCCAAGCCTAGGCTATAGAGCTCCCACTAGG
>JAABKJ010004727.1:0-23962 GCA_011634705.1 Andricus grossulariae
TAAGAAATAAATCACTGATGAGGGCCCATAATCGAGGCCGAAACGTCTGACTCAATGATAAATTGATTTCAATTTTTGTGACCCTAAAGCCAATTTTACCATCAACATCCAAATATAAATTTTTAACCAGATAGTTGAATTTTTAACGAAAAAAGATAAGTTTTCAACAAAAAATGTAATAGTTGATATTTGAACCAAGAAAAAATATTTAAAAAAGTAAAAAACAGTCAAATTAAACCAAAAAATACGAATTTCCATAAAAATAGTTGAATTCTAAACCAAAAAATATTAATTTTCAATTAACCGGTTGCTTTTTTAACCAAAAAGATGAGCTTTATATAAAACAGTTGAATTTTAAACCAAATAGTTCAATTTTCAACCATAAAAATGAATTTTCAACACAGAAGATTAATTTTCTATCAAAAAAGATGTATTCTGAACAAAATACATCAATTTTTAACCAAATACTTGAATTTTCAATCAGGCAGATTAATTTTCTACCATAAAAGACGAATTTTCAACAAAATACATAAATTTTTAACAAAATAGTTGAATTTTCATTCAAGAAGATTAATTTTCTATAAAAAAAGACTAACTGGTAACAAATGTATATATTTTTATCGTTTCTATTATTTTTTAACTAAATAGTTAAATTTATAAACTAAAAACGATAAATCCTTAACCAAAAATGGATTCGTTAAAATTTCATTGAAGAGAATTAATTATTAACGAAAAGACTAATTTTCTACAAAACAGTTTAGTTTTCTACCAAATAGTTGAATTTTCAAGCCAAAAAGACGAATTTTCAACCCGTCAATATGAATTTTCAACAAAAAAGTTAATTTTGAACCAATTAGTTGAATTTTGAACCAAATAGTTACATTTTCGATTTAAAAAATTAATTTTTGACAAAAAAAACGAATTTTCAACTATAACATTATGGGTTTGAAACAAAACAAAAAATTTTTGTTGAAGAAAGTAGATAAACTTTCAACCAAGGATTTGAATTTTTAACAAAAAATGTAATAGTCAATATTTCAAAAAAACAAAGATTTTAATTTAAAATAAAAAACCGTTAGCTTTAACCAACAAAAATTATTTTTTAGCAAAATACATAATTTTTCAAACAAATAGTTACATTTTCCACCAAATTTTAGAATTTTCGATTTAAAAATACAAATTTTCTACAAAACAGTTGGATTTTCAACAAGAAAGTTAATTTTCAACCGATACAGATTAATTTTTAACCAGTCATTTGCATTTTTAATCATAAAAGGTGAAATTTCTACACATAGAGATGCATTTCTAAAACAAAAAGATTAATATTAAACAAAACGGTTCAATTTTTAACAAAAAAAAGTTTGTCAAGAAAGAAAAACGTTCCAAAAAATTGTTGAGTTTTCAAGCCAAAAACATGAATTTTCAACAAGACAGTTGTATTTTTAATCTGAGAATACAAATTTTCAACAAAAAAGTTTATTTTAAATCAATCAGTTTAATCTTCAACAAAAAAGTTACATTTTCAGTTTAAAAAAATAATTTTTAACAACAACAAATAAACAAGAAAAAAAACAACTAAAATTATGAATCTCAAACAACAAAAAATGAACTTTTAAGAAAGTAGTTCAACTGTCAACTAAGGAGTTGAACTTTCAGCGAAAATTTTAATAGTTGATATTTCAACAAAAAAATATTTTAATTCATAATAAAAAACAGTTGCATTTAATTAAAAAAAAATATATATATTTTTTAATTTAAAATATTTGAGTTCTCAACTAAAACAGATTAATTTTCAACAAAAACAGTTGCATTTTTAACCCAAAGAGATGAATGTTGAACAAAGTTTTTGAATTTTCAGAACAAAAATTTGTTAGTCATTAAAGAAATTCAGTCAAATTTTGAAGCCAAACGACGAATTTTCAACAAAATAGTTGAATTTTCAACCAAGAAGTATGACTTCTTAACAAAATTGCTGGATTTCAAACAAAATAATTCGGTTTCGAACCAAATAATAAAATTTTTAACCAAAAAGATGAATTATTAACAAAAAATTTAATAGTAGACTTTTTCAACCGAAAAAATGAGAATGGTTCTATTCAGTTCTTATTTAAGTAGAAAAATGAGCGAAAGAGGGAAAAAGACTGTAAACTTTGCTTAAAAAATAAAATTAATTTTCCACTGTACAATTTTTGTTTTGGACTATATACTTTTAAATTCGGACTATACATAAGTTTAATACTTGAAAAATATTATCACACTATTTTGACACTTTAAAAAAAAATTTGTGACACTATTTACACTATTTTCAATCTATGAAGTGAGTCCGAGGCCTGTGCTTTCAATCAAATTGTGCTTTTCTTCGACTAATAATTTAAATCTATATAATTATTTAAAAGGGTATGAATGATTTGGTGACCCCGTTCTTCCTCGTATTTCTTCAAGAAGCTGTACCAAAATCTGCCTGGCACGATTTAGAGAATTATGATGTCGAATCTCTGCCAAAAGATAAGCGTGAAATAATAGAAGCCGATAGTTTTTGGTGCTTATCAAAATTTTTAGATGGCATTCAGGACAATTACATCTTTGCTCAATTAGGAATCCAGCACAAAGTTAATCAACTGAAAGAACTGATACAGAGAATTGATGGTATATATTTGAAATCTCTTGATGTTTACCTATTGGAACATAATGATTATCTCCGCAAGATTTACAAGTCTTACGTATAGAAGTGAGCAATGATTAAATATAAAAACAATTATTGCAGCACCCTTGCATCAACATCTGCACCAGCATGGAGTAGATTATTTACAATTTTCGTTTCGCTGGATGAATAATCTGTTGACGAGGGAAATACCTTTGCACTGTACTATTCGTCTCTGGGATACTTATCTAGCGGAATCTGATCGATTTGCGTCTTTCCAACTTTACGTTTGTGCGGCTTTCCTTCTACGTTGGAGGCGTCATCTCCTTCTACAACCAGACTTTCAAGTAAATCTCGTTAATTACTTAGAGGCCGTCCATAAATTACGTTGCGAATTTTGGGCTATTTTTTAAATATATTGCATTTTCACAAAAATAGTTGAGTCTTCCATGAAAAAAGCTTTTTTAGCAAAAGAGATGAATTTTCAACTCAAAAAGATGAATTTTTAGCAATTTTTTTTTAACCGTGCAAAAAAGACGAATTAAACAAAATAGTTAAACTTTTAACCAAATAGTTCAGTTTTCAAAAAAGAAAAAAAAAATAATTTTGCAGAATTCAATTAAATTTGCAATGAGGAAGTTAATTTTTAACTAAGAGAGATTACTTTTCAACGAAAAATATTACTTTTCTACCACAAAAGATGAATTTTCAATCCAATAGGACTCAATAGGATTCAACAAAGCCGTTGAATTTTCGACCATAAAGTATGACTTTAATAAAATAATTGAATTTTTAACCATATAGTTGAATTTTCCACTAAGAAGATTAATTTTCTATCAAAGTGCATGAATTTTCAATAGAAAAAAGATCACTATTCAACGAAAAATTAAACATTTGAGTTTACGATTGAAAAAATTAAATTTGTACTAAGTAGTAGGATTTACAACCATAGAGATGAATTTTCAACCAAGTAGATTAATTTCCATAAAAAAGACGAATTTTCAACATAAGGCATGAATTTTCACAGAAAAAAGATCAATTTTTCACGAAAAATGGAATGCTTATATTTTCAGTAAAAAAAATTAATTATAAACAAAAAGAAACTAATTTTTAAGCAATTAGTTAAATTTTCTACCAGAGATGAATTTTCAATGTAAAATAGAGTAGTTAAATTTTCAGTTAAAACTATTAAATTGCAACAAAATAAAACGAATTACTTTTTAACGTAAAAGATTACTTTACCACCATAAAAGATGAATTTTCAATCCAAAAGGACGAATAACTAACAAAATCGTAGAGTATTCGACCATAAAAGATGACTTTAATAAAATAGTTGAATTTCATCAACATATTTAAATTTGTAACATAATAGTTGAATTTTTAAGCATATAGTTGAAATTTCAACCAAGAAGATTAATTTTCGGTCAAAATACATGAATTTTCAATAGAAAAAAAATCATTTTTCAACGAAAGATGGAACAGTTAAGTCTACAATAAAAATTCTTCTTTAACCAGGTAGTGGAATTTTCAATCAAGAAGATTAATTTTCTATCAAAAAAGACGAATTTTTTACCAATTATTTAAATTTTCAACCAAAGAGATGAATTTTCAACCAAGAAGATTAATTTTCTAAAAAAAAAAAGAATTTCCAACAAAATACATACATTTTTAATCAGATAGTAGAATTTTCAGCTAAAAAAGATCAATTTTCAGCAAAAAATAGATTGGTTAAATGTACAATTTAAAAAATTCTTTTTCATACAAGAAAAATGAGTTTTTCAACAAAATATTTGAATTTTCAACTAAAAGAGATCAATTTTCAGCAAAAAATGGAATGGTTACATTTTCAGTTAAAAAAAAATTAATCTTCAACAAAAAAAAACAACTAATTTTCAACCAAAGAGATGAATTTTTAACTAAGAAGATTAATTTTCTACCAAAAAGACGCATTTTAAATAGAATACATGAATTTTTAGTCGAATAGTTGAATTTTCAACTAAAAAAAATATAATTTTTTCATCAAGAATAGAATAGTTAAGTTTAAAGTTAAAAAAATTCATTTTCAACCAAAAAAAAACGAATTTTCAACAAAGTAGATAAATTTCCAACCAAAAAATTTCATTTTTAACAAAGTAGCTCAAAAAAGTCACATTTTTAACGAAACACATGAATTTTCAAAGTACAAAAGACGAATTTCCAACAAAATACATGAATTTTATACCAAATTGTTGAATTTTGAAACAAAAAAAAAACTAATTTGCTACCAAGTTATTGAATTTTTTACCCGAAAAGATAAGTGTAATCAAATAGTTGAATTTTCAACAACATAATTAAATTTTCAACAAAAAAAAGTTGAATTTGTAACCTTCCATCTGAACTTCCAAACTACAAAGATGCATTGTCAATGAAATAGTCCAGTTTTCAAATAAAAAAATATTCAAATTCAACCAATAACAGTTGCATTTTTAATCAAATAGTCGAGTTTTTAACAACAAAAAAACGAATTTTCAACTAAAGAGGCGAATCTTTTAAAAAATGAATTTTTAACAAGGTAGTTCAACTTTAAGCCAAGTAGTAAAATTTGCAACAACAAAAAAAGATTAATTTTTAACCAGATAGTTAAACTCTCAAGCAGAAAAATTAATTTTATTTCAGGAAGATTAATGTTCTACAAAAAAAAAGACGAATTTTCAACAACATTGTTGAATTTTGAAGTCAAAGAGACGAATTATCTATAAAACAGTTAAATTTTCAGACCGAAAATATGATTTTCAACAAAAAAGTTAATTTTCAGAGAGATAGGTTCATTTTTTATCAAATAGTTGAATTTTCAATCGAAAATATGAATTTTTAACAAAAAAGTACATTTTCAATCAAATGGTTTCCTTTCTACTAAATTGTTGCATTTCCAAGCCAAAAAGGCGAACTTTCAACTGAAATGATGAATCTTCAATCAAAAAAATTATTTAAAAAAAAGTTTTTTAACCTTAAACTAAGTAGTTTATTTTGCAACCAAGAAAGATGAGTTTTCAACAAAATAGTTAAATCCTCAACCAAAACAGTTTAATTTACAACCAAATAGCTGAATTTTTAACCAATAATGATGAATTTTCAACAAAATATATGAATTTTTAACCAAAAATGGAATAGGTACATTTTTAGTTGAAAAATTAATTCTCAACAAGAAAAAAACGAATTTTCAACAAATTAGTTTAATTTTTAACCAAATAGATGAATTTTCAACTAAAATGATGAATCTTTAAAAAAAATGAAGTTTCAATAAGAGTTCAACATTTAACCCAAGAAATGATTTTTTAACCGAGAAGATTAATTTTCTAAAAATGGAATAGTTAAATTTTTCAACCGAAAAATGATGAATTTTCAACCAAGAAGACGAATTTCCAACAAAATACATAAATTTTCAACCAAAAAGTTGAATTTTTAACTAGAAAAGATCAATTTTCAATTAAAAATATCAATTTTCAACCAAGAATGGAAAAGTTATATCTTTAGTTAAAAAATTAATTCTCAACCGGACCAAATATATAGTAGCAGACTTTTCAACTAAAAAAATGTACGATTTTCTTTTTGGGTTCTATTAATTCATTTCGCATTTAAGCAAAAAAAAATGGGAAAAAGGGGTCAGTTTCTTGAAAAAGGGGGAAAAAAAACTAGAAATTTACTAACGTACTAAGTTCGTAACGTTACTTCCACGCCCCCCCCTTCCCCGTTATATCAACCCTAGTTTCTGGTGTGCCCCCCCCCCACTGTTAACGTATTTTATGGACGGCCCCTTAAATCTGATAATTTTTCAAAAATAAACTTTATTTTCTTCTTTTTAGGGTCTGATGTTGATGTTGCAGAACCTGCCAACGCAAAATTGGACGGATTCTGAAATTGGAATTTTAGTTGCAGAAGCCTACAAATTGAAGTTTACATTCGCTGACGCTCCCAATCATTTACAGGGATACGATTCCAGGTGACCATATTTCTTTGCGATTAGTCGACTGTTGTCATTTTAATTTCGTTGTCACAACTATTTATATGCCAACAGTTCGTAGGTCTATCTCTTTCGTATGGCTAAGATATACACTCAAAAGTCGCGATATAATATATGAGACATTCTCTGTCGAATCAACGCACTTTAAATTTTAAACGATCTATGGTTATTGAGATACTGGGCTCTGCACATCTGCTGATTTTCGAGAATCTACACAAGTTGTCGGGATCAAAATTGGCCAATTCAACTTTCCAGTTGGGGCTGATACTTTGATGTATCTTTTAATACTATTTTAATGTCCCGGAAACAACCGGAATTGTAAATGCGATTTTTTCCAAATACTGTTTTTCGAAGTTCCAACTTTTCGAACCACTGTGAATTTTAGTTTCGGTTCATAATTTTTTTAATGAAAGCTCATTACCTGAGTATTAATTTGCCAAAGCAGCAATATGCGCTTTTTCGTCGTTTTCGAGAAAATCGATGTTGATGTATTCGCCAGAGGGCATATAGAGTGTGGCGAAAAACATTTCTGAATGGCCGATAGCTCAGACAGTAGCGCGATTCTTGCTGCCTGCACTTTTTTTTTATTCATTGAAATGTTTATTAATTTAATTTCCTTGAATAATCCTAAAAAATTATGCAAGTAATAATTTATAAGCCTTTTTTCACGGAAAAAGTGACTTTTTTAAAAACTTTATCATGTTTTTTGTTTAAACACCCTCGTTAATACTTCTAATTTTAAACATTATGAAAAAAAATTAATAAAATTTATAGAAAAAAAATATATATATAGTTTTTTAAGAGAAAGAAGAAAGAAAGTTTATTTTTCTTTGCTCAGCCTAAATTACGTAATCTTTTTTGAGGGGTTGGGGGGTCAAAGATTTTTCTATGCTCTGCCTTACATGGGATGGAGGGGGGTTGTTGTCAAAACTATTTTTTATATAAGATATTTTGTTGAAAATTCAACAATTTTGCTAAAAAGTCATCCTTTTTGGTTGAAAATGTAACTGTTTTGTTGAAAATTCGTCTTTTTGGCTTGAAAAATAAAAAATTTGATTGACGTTTTGTTTCTTACTTGACTAGAAAATGTTATTTCATTAAAAATGTAACTCTTTTGTTGAAAATTCGTATTTTTGGATTGAAGGTTCATTTCTTTTCGTAGAAATTTCATCCTTTTTGATTAAAAATGCAACGCTTTGGTTACAAATGAAACTTTTTTGATTAAAGATGCACTTTTTTTAATGAAAATTCAACTATTTTGTAGAAAATTCGTATTTTTGGCCCGAAAATTCAACAGTCTGGTAGAAGATTCAACTATTTGGTCGGAAATTGAACTGCTTTGTTGAAAATTTATTTCTTTGGTTGAAAATTCAACTGTTATATTGGAAATTCGTTACGTGTTTGGTTGAAAATTTATCATTTTTAGTAGAAAATTCATGTATTTTGTCAAAAATTCGTCTTTTTTGGTAGAAAATTAATCCTCTTAGTTGAAAATGTAAATATCTTGTTGAAAATTTATGTATTTTTTTGAAAATTCGTCTTTTTTGGTAGAAAATCCATTTTCTTGGTTAAGAGTGTTTGAAAATTTAACAATCAGGTAGAAACTTCAACTATTCGGTTGAAAATTGAACTGATTTGTTGAAAATTCGTTTTGTTTTTTAATCAAAATTTAATATTTTCAAATGAAAATTTAAATATTACATTGTTTGTTGAAAATTCGTAGTTTTGGGTTAAAAATTAATTTTTTCACTAAAAATTCAACTATTTGTTTGAAAAATCATCTGCTTGGTTGAAAATGAACGTTTTTGTTGAAAATTCATATTTTCCGGTCAATAATTTAACTGTTTTGTACAAAGCTCGTTATTTGGGGATTCGAAATTCATCATTTTGGATGAATTTTTTGTTGTTGACAGAAAAATCTTTCTTGGTTGAAATTTCAACTTTTGTTTAAAATTCGTCATTTTAATTTGATTAAAAATTTTTTTTTTGGTAGAAATTTAATCTTTTTTGTGAAAATGCAACTTTTGGTTTAAAAGAAATCTATTTGAGTTGAAAATTAGCTGTTTTGTTAAAAATTCTTATTTTCTGGTTAAAAATGAAATTGTTTTGTAGAAAATTCTTTTTTTTTATTGAATTTTTTTAAAAATGAAAATTGAACTATTCCATTTTTGGATGAAAGTCCATCTTTTTTGACAGAAAATTAATCTTCTTGGTTGAAAATTCAACTGTTTTGTACAAAGCTTGTCTTTTTGACTTGGAAATTCAACATTTTGGATAGAAACATTTTTCTATATTGACTGAAAAATCTTTCTTGGTTAAAACTTTCAATTCTTGTTGAAAATTCTTCATTTTAAGTTGAAAGTTCATCTATTTTGGTAGAAATTTTATCTTTTTTTTTTTTTTTCGTTAAAAATGCAACTTTTTGGTTGAGAATGAATCTGTTTTGTTTGAGGATTCAACTATTTTGTTAAAAATTCATCCTTTTTTGTTCAATTCAACTATTTTTGAATTAAAGTGAAATTTTTTTCTTGGCTAAGATATAAACTATTACATTTAATATTATTATATACTTATATTTTATATTATATATTTTAAACAATAAGATTTTAACTAAATAAATTCTCGAAAAAAATTTAGTCCGCAAAAATTAAGTAAGATTTATGGAGGGGGTCAAAACCTACACTTGTGGACATTTTAATAAGTAAAAAAATAAAATAAAAAAAGTGCAGACAAGAAGAATCGAACACGCAACCTTCCGGCTATGAATGCCGTTCGGAAGTGTTTTTCGCCAAACAAGATAGTTTGTGGCGAATATTTTAAAATCGAAACTAAAATTCAAAGTTGGTGGTCTCCCTTTGTGAGCTTATTAAATGTTATTCCCTGGGAATGAACGAATTTCGGAACTAGGTTCAGGGTGCCATACGTAAAGAGAAAACGGGACAGCGCATCTTTATATTTTCGCGAACTATTATGTGATAATCAACCATGTAAGATTGAATATCGAATTAATGTCACTTGTCATCACTTGATTATCCAAGTCATGACGAGTGAAAGTATCATTTTGTTATTAAAAGCAACTTATTATTAAGTTCATACATATATACATTATGCATAGATAGATCTGCAGAATAAGGAAACATGAAAACAGTCATATTATTACTACTACCTTTCATGTAAATGTATCTATATATTGTTTAAACTGATATTTTCTTTGGTTGCCAACGATTGATTTTTGATTGTGATATATCAATTTTTTGTTCAGTTCTAATGTTTTTATATGCATATATATTATATATAAAGAAACTGTCAAATATCTCTCGTAAAATATTGTTATATTTAATACTTATAATAAAAAAACACATTTTTCATATTACGTGTTGAACCAGTTATTAACAGGTTAAAATTATATATACAGATTATAAAATGAACATAAACAAATTACGTAGGTTTCTTTTAGTGGCGAACTGACAAAAATTTGAAAATATAATTTGGTTTTTCTGTAAATAGTAAATATATCGTTTATTTTCTTGTAAAATTCACTTTGTTTTTCTATAAAATACCTATTTCTTTAAACTGCTGAACCTTTTTTTTTTTTGCAGGTTTATGTGTATACAGGGTTTCTACCCTACCTGGAAAACCTGGAATTCTCAGGGAATTTTCATATGTCTGGAAAAACCTGGAAATGCCAGGGAATTTTTTATAAAGTCAAGGAATTTTTTCTAGAGCGTGCCTAATTTTTTTTATTACAATATAAAATTGAATAGCAATGATTCTTTATTTTTAAGAGTAGCTTTATATTGATGTATTTAACTATTTTGTTGAAAATTCGTTTTTTTTCAATTAATTTTTTTAATTGCAAATTGAACTTATTTTTTGTTGAAAATTCATGTATCTGGTTGAAAATTCATGTTTTTGCTTAAAAATTCAAAATTTTGTTTGCAATTGTTTCTCTCTCTTGAATTCAACTGTTATTATTTTCAAAATTAAAATCTTTTTTGGTTTAAATGTCAACTACTACATTTTTCGTTCAGAGTTCATTCTTTTTTAATGAAAATTTAATTATTTAGTTGAAGGTGAAACCTTTTTGTTTAAAATTAATTTTATTTTTTGAAGATTCATAATTTTAAATGAAAACTCATCTCTTTCGTTGAAAATAGAGATATTTTGTTGAAAATTGGTTTTTTCTTTGGCTGATTTTTTTTTTTTTTTACTGAAAATTTAACTATTCCAGTTAAAACTTTAACTATTTTGTTGATAATTTTTCTGTTTGAAAATTAATTTTTTAATCTGAATATGTTCCAGTTGAATATTCTATAATTTTAGTTAAAAATTCATCTCTTTGGTTGAACATTAAATTTGTAATTAAAAATTTAACTATTTAATTTTTTATTGTAAAAATTTCTTTTTTAGTTGAAATATCGTCTTTTTTGGTAGCAATTATTCTTCTTCGTTGGAAATTCACCCTCTTGTTTGAAAACTTAATTAGATTTATCATTTTAGTAGAAAATTAAACTTTTTGGTTTAAAGTTCAACTATTCCAGTTGATGATTAATCATTTTAGTTGAAAATTCATCTCTTTGGTTGAAAATTAATTTATTTAACTGAAAATTTAACTTCAATTATTGGTTGACAATTAATCTTTTTTAGTTAAAAATTCATTTATTCTGTTGATCATTCATCTTTTTTGATAGACCTTAATCTTTTTGCTTGAAAATTTAACTATTCCAGTTGAAGATTCATCATTTTACTTGAGAACTCATCAGTTTGATTAAAGATTGATCTTTTTTAGTTAAAAATTCAACTTTTTGGTTGAAAGTTGATATTTTTTAGTTAAAATTCGGCTTTATTGATAGAAAACTGCTCTGTTTGTTGAAATTTCCTCTTTTGGTTAAAATTGTAAAGGTTTGGTTGAAAATCAGCTTTTTTGTTGAAAATTCATCTCTAGTTGAAATTTTGTTTTTTAGTGAAAACTGATTTTTTTTTAGTTGAAAATTGAAATATTTATTTGAAAATGCATGAATTTTGTTGAAAATTCGTGTTTTTTAAAAAAAAATTAATCTTGTTTGAAAATTCGTCGTTTTGTTTGAGAATTCATTTTTTCCGGTTGAAAATTAAACTATTTGGTTAAAAATTTAACTATTTTGTTGAGATTCTTTTTTTTTAAATATCCACTATTATATTTTTGTTAATAATTCATCTTTTTTTTTTTAATGCTACTGTTTTTGGTTGAAGTTTAATATTTTTTGTTTTAAAATTTGATTATTTGGTTGAAAATTAAAGTATTTTTTTAAAAAATCATCCTTTTTCATTAAAAATTAAACTGTCTTATCAAAATTCAAATATCTGGTCGAAAATGCAACTCTTTTTGGTTGAAGTTTAATCTTCTTTGTTTGAAAATTCGAGCATTTGGTTGAAAATTAAACAGTTTGGTTAAAAATTTACCCATTTTGTTAAAAAATTTAATTATTTTGTTGAAAATTAAACTATTTTGTTAGAAAGTCATCTTTTTTGGTCGAAAATTAATCTTTTATTGTAGAAAAGTCCAATTTTTCATTCCGAGTATAAAAGATTTTATGTTAAAAGTGTTAAAAGTGTAAAATTCTGGTCTTTCAATATTAATGGTCAGGGACAATGAAAAATTAGTCATATAATTTCATATTTTTCACCATGATAAAATGAACAATCATCAGAAAACGGGGTTTCGACCATAAAATCATAATTTGCGGGTGTATGAGAAAATTGAAAATTCTTTTTTCCTTGTAAAAAAAAGGTACCGGGAAAAACTGATTTTTTTATCCTGAAAAATCTGTAGAAGTCCTGGAAATTTTTGTTTGAAGAAACACATTAGCTATTATTCTGAAAATATGTAGTTTTTGGTATACAGGGGATTTAAAAGTCAATGTGTTTGTTAAAAAGTAAATTATAATAAACAGTGCATTTACATCTTTTTCGGATATATTCGCATAAATTCTAAGTACATGTTTATTTTAATGTGTTTTTAAATTTACATGATTTATACATATAGAAAAAGAATAACTAGTATCTTATTACCTGGATTTAATAAATAGATGTCTATACTCTATCAATTCAAATTAATTAATTGATCTTTACGAAAAATAATGTCAAAATTTCTCAAAATATCTATACATACAATTGTGCTTCTTATATATCTAGAAATATATATGATGAATCTTTCATAATTACACTAGGGATCAGTACAAAATTAAGCCTTGTTTTTTTATTTTGTCAAATTATTTCCAAAAATTTTGAATCATTCGACTAAAAAATCAGTGCATCTTCATTTACGGCTTCTTTTAGATAATTTAGTTTTCAGATGATTTAGTCGAATCAATTAGAATTTAAGAAAGAGTAGGGCAAAATGAAAAGATTTCCGTTAATATCATTCGATTTGTCATAATTTAAATTTTACTTCATTGGAAGTTTCTTTACCGCATTTAATAAGTATTAACATAGACTTGTTTAGTAGCATTTGGTCGTTTAACTTTAATTAACAAGGGGAGACCGCCAATTGTGAATTTTAGTTTCGGTTCGTAATTTTTCAAATCAAATACCTGACTAATTTTCCAAATTTTCCAATGCGCTTTTTCGACGTTTTCGCGAAAATCGACTTTTCGAACGGTCGGTAGCTCAGGCAGTAGCGCTTCGGCTTTATAGCCGGAAGTTTGCGTGTTCGGCTCTTGCTGTCGGAACTTTTTTCTATTTATCAAAATTTTTATAAATATAATTTCCTTTCTTATTTCTAATTTTTAATATAATTAGTAAAAATTATAAAAAAATTAATAACATTTATAGAAAATAAATCAGGTTTTCCGTTAAAAAAGGCTTTAAAAAAATTATTATTTGCATAAGTTTTAAAGACCATTGAAGGAAATTATATTTATAAAGATTTTAATAAATAAAAAAAGTTCAGACAGCAAGAATCGAACACTAATCCTTCTACTGCTACTGCCTGAGTTACCGGCCGTTTGGAAGTTTTTTTCATCTGAGACGAATATTTCAAAGTCGATTTTCTCGAGAAAGAAAAAAAGCGCGTATTACTGCTTTGGCAAATTGATACTCAGGTATCCTTAAAAAAATTATGAACCGAAACTAAAATTCACAATTGGTGGTCTCCCCTTGTAAAGTGAGAAGAATTTTCAAAAACAATGATACCGTATGAAGAAATGAAGTGTAATTTCCTTAAATAAATTATACTGTTGCTTTTACATAATGTAAAGCACGCAGTTTCTTTGTGATATGTCAATCCTCATCGACATCAGTTTGATCATAGTCTATGTCTGTAGGCTGTAGTGCTGACAAAGCCTCATCTTCATCAAAAGTTTCCTATAAAATAAAAAGATAAATAAAATTGACAGTTTATTCAGGATTTTCTAGGTGTACAGTCAAGCTAAAAATAAATAACTAAATAATTCTGTTTAATAATAATAATTTATTATTATTTAGTTAGTTAAAATTATTGATTATAATTCATTTATAAAATTGAGAAAAAAAACGTTGATTATTGCAAGAAGAAAAACGTAACCATAAATAAAAAAAAAGTTGAGGTCACAATAATTGTTTATTCAAATGTAGTTATATACACATTTGTTTTTTTTTTAATTTAACGATTCCCTAAACAATATTTAATGAAAACGTGATGAATGAAATTGTGAACAACCTTGCTAGGAATAGAATAAACTTTCGTAGATTAAAATTGAATGAAAATTACGGTTTTTGCCTAAAGCGCAAAAAAAAAAAAAATTGCAAATAACTACATTTAAATATAGAATTATTAACTCAATTTTATAAATAAAGTTGCCTGCAGCGAGGGAAAATCCCATAAGATCCTCTTCCTTGCGTGCAGAGTAGGTTGGTCCAAATTTTTTTTGATAATTTTCATGTTCTCCCCCCCCCCTCCAAATTTGTTGGAATACAAAAAACACTAATTTTTTGATTTTGACAAAAATGATATTCAGGAGCTCCGCCAATCCCATAAAATTTAAGATGTATTTCCCGTAAGAAAAAATACGTTTTTATTTTATTTTTTTTAATTCTTTAAATAAATCTTTTTAACACATTATCAAAAGAGTAAAAATACTTAATTCTGAAAAAATGGAATACTATTTGAAAAATTATTCTTTTTTATGTTTATTTACTGTTTCTTCATACCTAACAAGCCAAATAAAAGTTGAAAATTTCGGAAAAAACTGCAATTTTCTAGCATTAGCCTAAGTCTCTCTGCCGTAAGAGAAGGTAGTTACAAACAATAATTAATTATGGAAACAAATACTTTGTTAACTTGCATTAATTATTACCTTACTCCATCTAAAAATCTGAATTAATTTAAGTTTCATTTCAGAATAAAACCGCAACTTTCTATCATTATTATAAGAGAATATAATTATAAATAATAAATTGTTTAAATAATTATTTTTGATAGTGTGTATATTAAGCATTACCTCTAAGTGAAAAGTTCAAAAAATGTTTATATTTTCAGAAAAAGCCGCTACTTTCTTACATTACTCTAAGAGAATATTGTTATAAATAATTATAAATTTATTAAATAATTATTTTTGTCATCTTTGATTAACTATTGCTTTACTCTAAGTGAAAAGTCTAACAAGGGTTGGAAATTTTCGAAAAAAAACGCAACTTTCTAGCATTATTCTAAGAGAACATTGTTATAAATAATAATAAATGATTGAAACAATTATTTTTGTTAAATTTAATTAATTCCTCGCTGTAATTGAAAAATTGAAAACAAGTTGAAAAAACCATAAAAAACCGCGACTTTATACCTCTATTCTGAGAGAAAATTGCTGTAAACAATAATAAATTGTTTAAACAATTTTTTTAAACAGCTGATTATCAGTAAAAAAATAATATTTTATGTAATAGAAACAATTTTTTACTAAAAAAACACGTCAAACAATAAGAATTAGCGCCAAAACCTCGCAAAACGCAATTTTTCACTTATGGGGTTTGTTTGAGATCCTAGAAAACAGACTTATGGGGGTGCAATTCAAAAACTAATTTTTGATTTGTATTCTATGACTAATTGTCAAGAGAAATGTTGAGACAAGTCGATATGCCTAATATTGACGATTCCAACTAAAATGTACAAAAACGTCTTTTTTTCTCATGGGAAATACGTGTTAAACTTCACGTGGTTGGTGGCAAATAATTTTTTCAAAAACCAAAAAATACAGGTTTTTTTTTTTTATTTGAACAAATTTGAGAGTTAGAGAATGAGAGATGAAAAAAAATGTAATGCGTTTTTAGAAGCATCGGTTCTCGGGGGCTTGTGAGTCGCTGATTACCAATCTGATGTCAAAATTAAAAAATTCGAAATTGCGGATACAATGCCCTTATTTAAATGTTTTGTCTGCCATATTGCATCCGCCATTTTGGATTTTGGAATTTTTACTTCAGATTCGCAATCGGCGACCCAAAAAAACACCTGAGGACCCATTTTGGAGCCACGGAACCAATTTTTTATTTTTTTGGCCGCCATATTGGAGCCGCTATTTTGAACTTTGAATTTTTACTTCAAATTTCTCATCAGCGACCCAAAGAAATGAAGAAACCTCATTTTAAAACCGAGGGACTTATTTTTTAATTTCTTGTCCGCCATATTGGATCTGACATTTAATATTTTGTAAGATTCAAAAATTTGACTCCAAATTTGTAATCAGCGACCCAAGAAACTCCTGAGGACGCATTTTGAAACCACGGGACCAATATTTGATTTTTTTGCTGCCATATTGGATCCGCTTTTTTGAACTTTGGAATTTTTACTTCAGATTCGTCATCAGAGATCAAAAGAAATCCATAAACCTCATTTTAAAACCACGGGACTTATTTTTTGATTTCTTGTTCGCCATATTGGATCCGACATTTAATATTTTGAAAAATTCGAAAATTTGCCTCCAAATTCGTAATCAGCGAACCAAGAAACTCCTGAGGACGCGTTTTGAAACCACGGGATCAATTCCACCCCCCCACCCCCGCCATATTGGATCCGCCTTTCTGAATTCAGGGATTTTCACTTCAGATTCGTAATCAGCGACCCAAAAAAAAACCCTAAACCTCATTTTAAAGCCACGGGACTTATTTTGAAATTTCTTGTCCGGCATATTGGATCCGACATTTATTATTTAACATTTTTTTAAATTTGACTCCTAATTCGTAATCAGCGACCCAAAAAACCTCTCAAGACGCATTTTGAAACTACAAGACCAATTTCTTTTTTTTTGCCGCCATATTGGATCCGCTTTTTTGAATTTATTGATTTTCACTTCATATTCGTAATCAGCGACCTAAAAAAAACCCTAAACCTCATTTTAAAGCCACGGGACTTATTTTTAAATTTCTTGTCCGCCATATTGGACTTTGGAATTTTTACTTTAGATTAGTCATCAGCAACCCAGAAAAATTCCGAAACCTCATTTTAAAACCACGGCACTTATTTTGAAATTTCTTGTCCGCCATATTGGATTCGAAATTTAATATTTTGAAAAATTCCAAAATTTGACTAAATTCATAATCAGCGACCCAAAAAACTCCTGAAGACGCATTTTGAAATCACGGGACGTTTTTTTGCGGCCATATTGGATTCGCTATTTTGAATTCAGGAATTTTCACTCCAGATTCGTAATTAGCGACCCAAAAAAAACCATAAATCCCATTTTAAAGCCATAGGGATTATTTTTTAATTTCTTGTCCGCCACATTGGATCCGCGATTTTGAATTTTGGAATTTTGACTTCAGATTCGTAATCAGTGACCCAAAAAAACTCCTTAGACGTTATTTTCAGCTAATGAACTATTGTTTATTATAGTCATCATTACATTTAGTTTGTAAAAATACTGTACTTTTTCACTTTGTTTATTTGTAAAATCCATTCCGTTATAAAACAAAATGTTTTCAAGATTTTTAAATTTCAAATGAAGTTCTGTAATACTTTTCTTTTTCTTTTATTTCTTGTGATTTGTTAAAAATAATGTAAAAATATTTAAAACCGAGGTCAAAAAGGTGCCATATATGTATGGTACTATGCCGGAAAGGGTTAAACACGGTCCATAAACCTATTATATTTTTGGTCTAATTGGGTCGAGATTTTTTTATCTCTGCGTCTGGTACCATCAGTTGTCAGTTTTATATCCTCCCAAAAACTTATGATTTTTACGGAAATTAACGTTAATAAATTTTTTTATCATATTGGGGCGCTTTAGGCCACAGGACCGCGGTTTAATTTTTTTCTAATAAAACAAAAATAGGCATTTTTTAGCAAATGGAACAAGTTTTTGGGGTGGGTGATCAAAACAAAGAAGAGGTTTTTTAGGACACCCTCATGTACCATCACGCAGAAAAAACAAAGGGAAATAATTATTTATGTAAAACTGCTGGGGGTAATCTCGGCATAAAAAGAATGAAGATCGACCAGGTTGAAATGAAAGATCACTAATTTTTCATTTGAATCATTCTCTGGAAAGTCACCTAAGTCAACTTAGGTATTGGCACGAAATTGCCAAAGAAACTTTTGAAAATGTGATTTTATAAACAAAAAAATACATGTTTCAGATTCTGCAAACATTTTGAATATCATAACATATCCAGTTTGGTTTATAAAAATACATTTTGAGAAGTTTCTTTAGCAATTTGGTACCAAAACATAAGTTGACTTAGGTGATTTTTTTATAGAGAACGGCTCATTTTCTCCTTACCGATCTTCATTTTTTTGTATGCCGAGATTACCCCCAGCATTTTTACCTGAATCACTTTTCCCCTTTTTTCTGTGTAGATGAGATATTGTAATATATAGTGGCAAATTCCTATACATACACTCACGTAATCCACAGTTACAGGTGTTGGATAAACACACGGCATGCACTCCATTTTCGTGATCCCATCGTTATCAGCTGTACATTCGCAGTGCTGGCATGGATTTGGTCCCGCTGATACTGCTACCCTTTTGGCGAAGACACTGGCGAATTTTTTTATAGCTGGTGTTTTACCAAATCGTAATTTATTTCCACTGAATATGGTGCCATTGGACTCCAGGGAAAGAGGCGTACAGTAACCTAAAGCACTTTTGGGTAACTTGACTTGCCTTCTTAAATCCACATCGCCCAACAAGGTACGAGAATCTTTTTTCGTATACGATTTTGAAGCATCTAAACCGTAAAATATTTTGTTGAGTCTGCCTTTTTCAAACTGAAAGTCACCGTCCATAAGTATGTGCAGTGTTATGTCATGTTCCAATAAAACTTGATGTAAAACTGAATAGTCAAGCTGAAATGAAAAAGTTAAGGTTTTAGTATTGATATTTCTAGAAATAATGGTTTTAGTGTATAAACAGTAACATGATCTATCCTTGTATAGGCTAGTTTGCCTCATAGATGATATGGGGAAGCTGCTAGAGGATTTAGCTAAAGAGACTAGAAGATGTTAATTTCCTTATAGTGTGACCGATGAAAAAACTTACCGTCTGATTCTGTAGTTCACAATGAGTACAAGGCATCAGAATGAACGTCTTGGAGACTCCTGGTCTAAAAACAAGTTGCGAAGCAAAACCTATTGCAGCAAATATATCTTGGTTTCCATTTCCTACTGGAACGCGATTAAAATAATCAACAAAGCGCACCGCGCTCTTGGCAAAGATCTGGCTGTCAAGTATCAAACTTCTTGGCTGATCATAAACACCATCGCCTCCAAATATGACAAGTGACCAGCGATTATCGATCAGATTCTGATCAATTAGCTCTTTATTGATTTGTGTAATTAAGTGATCCAGGTTGCGAGTGTTTCTAATGTCCCTGTTGCACTCTTTGGCCTCAACAATGAATACAACGTCGGTGGTCCTAGGAATGAGTGCACCTTCAAGTTTTTTAAATTCACCTTCTGGTACGTGAGAGCCATCATTCATGGAACATGCGGTACATTTGTCTGGAATTCTCAAATACGTATCATAGAACATGCAGGCCTGCATGTATGTCATTGCAATTGTACATGCCTCCATTTCATTGGCGCTATTCAGACAAAGCTCGCCATAATGGTCGGGATTTACTACATTGAAGCATGAACCGAAATCTGAACTCCTGTTAACAAAAAGATCTTGACAGAAACTTGCAGGTCCGTCATCTCTGGTAATGGCACGATTTTCAACGCTACTACATTGCTCGCGATCCAGAGCCCAACTCTGTGCGAATGTTCCAACATCCGTCTCAATAGTTTTATCGGATGTCATTTGGTCATCTATCTGTTCATTATTCATGGTTCCCAGTAATCCAGCGGTTTTTCCGTAATACCAGCCAGATAACTCTAACGTACACAGATCGTATTTTAAATTGCATTGCAATTTGAATTGCTTATCCTTGCGCTCCACAACTACGATACTCTCTTCTTGGTAAACGAAAGCAGTACCATTTGCAAGTTCTATAGGCAACTGTAGAGTAACATCGGTATTTGCCAAGTTGACAGTCTGGAACATAAATAATTCACATGCATTTCATGATCGTTATAGATTTATCTTGAATGTTGATGTTTCTCAAATAGTTATGGCACATGTACTTACGTCTTTAAACAAATCCACAATTATTGGATTCTTTCCGATTAATACAATAATTTGATGATGTATAGTCTTGCTATCTTGATTATACCTAACTAGAACAGCAAATTCATCTCGAAGAAAATCACGGGCGAGTAAATAAGTACAATTTCCAGCAAACTGAATAAAATGACCATCGAAAGTGACGTAATATTGAGAGCCAACGATCATTGCTTGAGCTGAAATTATTAGGTCAAATCAGTAAAGAGACTGCCAGACTCACACAAACCAGTAGCCAAATAAGTAATCAAAGTACAAAATAGAAATTTACCTTTGAATGGTGGAAGCCAATTGGATGGTTCTGTGTAAGGCTTAAACTGATAGTACAAAGTCCAGAAAGTAGCATTGGAAGTGACAAAGTAAGATCCCATGTCAGTGATCGCTCTGTATTCTGGTATTTCTTGAAATTCAGGTGTTTGATTAAATGCATGCCAAGACATTGGAAGTTTTTGTTCATAACACATTAAGCCTCGATTTGGATCAAATATGAATTTGGTTTTTGCTTCCCTATAACGACTTTCCGCTTGAAGAGCTGTTTGACTTATGTCCATTAATTTCGAGTGCATTAGTCGTACCGTAGTTTCAAGTTTAGCCCTGACTTCAAAATATTCGTACATTTCGTTTATCTTCGCATAGACCTGATGCATTTTATCAAGGGCGTAATGTACAGAGGGCAATTTTCTCAGTTCCTTCAACTCGGATATTATCTCATCAACAACATCCTTTAATTCTTTTCCAAACGGCACGAATGTGAAATAGCGTTCTTGTATAAACTGAATCACGAGAGTTGAATATTTTTGAACGTTTGTTACAATGTCGTTTGCTTTTATGTCTCTGTAAAATTTATCTATGTCTTGTGTAAAATTCGTAAATCTGTCAAAATAGGGGGATGTCATGATCTCGTTTCTTCGATCATACAAAAAATCCACTACCTCTTTGCTTGCTTTCCATACAACTGTTTCGAGATAGTGAATTACGCGTATAAACATTGGCTCGAGTAGCTTCAAAAATTTGTGCCACTGTTGTGAGATTGAGTAAGAGATTCTGTTCCAGAGATTTTCAATATATTTGATGAAAGAAACGTGAAGATCTTTTATGAACTTGTCGTATTTTTCGATAAGATTCTCCACAATATGAGCTATTTGCGTCACAGATTCACCCTTTAAAATTGCACTGATGATCTCTGACAACTTTTGATAGGCGTTCTTAATTGCCTCGATAATCCAAACTAAAGAATTTCGAAGAGCTTCCCCTGATTCACCCATAATCTCCCAAATCTCATTTAAAATGTTTGGCAAGGACTGAATGTGACTACGTAACGAGAGTTCATCTATTACATAAATTCCAAGAGCCACAACATCTTTTATATAGAAATCGTTTGCATTGTAAGAATTATTCAAGTATACTTTAAGCGCTTGGAAATCCTGTTCAACAATTTTTAGTTCACTGAAATCAAAAGAGAAACAACAAGTTGAAGAAAGTAGTCAAGAGAAAGTACGCCTAGAAGTACATTTGTGATAGAAAGTATGACATAATAATGATTCTTACTTCCAGTCATACAGGAAGTCATCTAATTCATCTTGAGCATTTTCCCAGACTTGAGATATAACGTGGACAGTTTCAGATCTTACTGTGTGTCTCCAATAATCGACATCACTACTTATTTGATCATATATGTTAGTCATTTTTGTTTTAATAGAACCCTGAAAATAGCATTTTATTTCAATAATTGCATTTCTTATCAATCAGAAAAAGTATAGTAGATACATCTTATTTGTCAGCGAAAATCCTAAAATGCAAAACTTACTATTACATCTGCTTTCAGTTCAGGTCTCCATCGTAAAGTTGAAGTAACAAGTCTGGAGTGATTTAACCGTAGATAAAAAGTAACATCTGAGACAGTAAGATCTTGATCATAAGTTCTCCAAATGTCGAAAGCAGCGTTTCGAGCATCTGGTATGTTTCCATACATCCTTAAGCTTTCCACTGCATCTGGAAATATTTTCTAGTGTGAATACATAATCTACCTTTTTTCTTGCCGCGTGAAAAAAATCTGCAAACTTCAGGTTTATGAGAAATGTAAGGTCATCTAAATAATATAATAATAATAATCAATGTATTTTTTGAAGATTTCAAAAATGAAGAAGCTTTTTAAGAAGTTTCAAAGGCTTCAAGAAAATAAAAATACTTTCTTAACATTCCTGGGAAAATTTAAACTGGTTTTTTATTTTGAAAATAAATTTCAAGAGAAAATTGCGAAAAAGAACGGGAAAGATTTTCAAGCAAAATCATTCCATTAGCAAGATAGCAAAATTTTATAACAAATTTGAAGAAAAAAATGGAAAAGGTTTCACGTTTATGAAAAATATTTCTCATAATTCATGAGATAATTTAAACTGATTTTTTATTTTGAAAAATTAATTTTAAGATAATATTAAAAGAAAATTTTAACATTTCAAAAGATTTCCAAAATTGTCCAAATAGAATCTGGAAGCTTAGAAGGCAAGAGTTTTAAGTTTTCAGAATTTCAAGAAAAATTTTGGAAGAATTCGAAGAATTTTAAAAGATATTTAGAAGGTTTAAAAGTTTGGAAAATGGTTAAAAATGATTTTAAGATTGAAAAGATTTCCAAAAATTTTAAATAAAATTTAAATTTTTGAAGATTTCGAAGCTTCTTAAGACGTTTGAGAGGTTTCTAGAAAATACAAAATTTCTTGAGATTCCTGGGAAAATTTTTTATTACTTTTTATTTAAAGAAATCAATTTTTAAAGCAAATTTGAAAAAGTTTTAAAATATTTCAAAATATTATTATAATTTCAAAATATTTCTACAAATTTCGAAAATATCTGGAAGATTTAAGGGCAATTGTTTTAATTTCGAAAGATTTTTCAACATTTTAGAAATATTTCGAGTCAGTTAAAGAGATATTTATCTTCCAAACTTCTAAAAGTACTAAATATCTTTCAAACTGAATCGAATTTTTCCAAAAATTGGCAAAATCCTGTAAAACAAATAAATTATACTTTTACAGAATTTTAAGAAAATTTGAAATAATGTTAAGGTTTAAAAGTTTTGGAAATGGTTAAATAAATCATTTGAGATTTGAAAAGATTTACGAAAATTCAAAACAAAATTTAAATTTTTGAAGATTTCGAACAAATTTTCGAAGCTTTTTAAGAAGTTTGAAAGGCTTCAATAAAATAAAAAACTTTTCTTGAGATTCCTGGGAAAATCTTTTGTTATTTTGAAAAATTAATTTTTAAAGAAAATTTGAAAAGGTTTTAAAACATTTCAAAATATTGCTACAAATGTCGAAAAAATCTTGGATGATTTAAGCGAATTTTTTTTTAATTTTTAAAGATTTTTCACAATTTTAGGAATAATTCTTAGAAGATATTTATTTTTTAAACTTCTAAAAATCCTAAATATCTTTTAAGCTAACTCGAAATTTTCTTAAAATTTTGCAAAATCCTGTAAAATAACAAAAATTCTACTTTTTCGACATATCTGAAATCTTCAAAAATATTTTTTATTATTCTCAAGAATCTTACGAAAAAATATTTCTATAACCTTGAAATATGATGAACAAATCATTCATCTCCTCAAATTATAATTTGAGTGAAAACTTTTTTCTTTCTTGACTGAAAAACTTTGTTTTGGTTGAAAATTAAACTATTTGTTTGAAAGTTCGCCTTTCTGGTTTAAAAAATT
>JAABKJ010004728.1:0-23961 GCA_011634705.1 Andricus grossulariae
CAGATATACGTACTTGTCAACTTGTTCTAATCTCTCATCATTTAGGACAATGTTGCACATTGTTTTCTCACTTTTTCCTTCAAACACTATGATTTTTATTTTATTTACGTTAATTTTGAGGCCCATGTTCGTCATGCTTGTATTAAGTTTATTCAACATTCTTTGCAAGTCCTCGATTAATTCTGCCATAACAATCTTGTCATCTGTGAAAGCTAACCCACGTACCTACACTGTTTCTATATTTGCACCTTCTTCGTCGAAGAGGGCCATTCTTAGACACTTATCCATAAATTGAATAAATAGCCATGATGACATAACGCATCCTTGTTTCACGCCTTGCATAATATCGAACTAGTCACTCAGTTTCCCATTAACGCCTACACTAGCTTTACTACCTGTATATATTGTTTTATTGCTTGTAAAAGCCATCCATTGACGCCGTACTCTTTAAGGACTCTCCGAAGTTTACTTCTATTTATCTTCTCAAATGCTTTTTCTAGGCCAACAAATGCACAGAAAACTTTCTTTCCTACTCTCAAGCTTTTTTCTGTGATCTGTCCTAAGCTAAATATTTGAACTGTACATGATATTCCTGGCATAAATCCACTTTGGACTTCCCATTTTTTTCTGTAATTTTCGTTACCCTACGAATAAGCATTTTGGATTATATTTTACTTACGGTACTTAATAAGCTGATACCTCTGTAATTATCGCAGTTGCTTTTATCTCCCTTTCGTTTGTATATTAGTACAATGATCGCTTTTCTCCAATCGACGGGGACTTCTCCCATCTCGATACATAAATTTATCAATTCGCACAACCTGTGAGGTATGTACTCGCCACCGTATTTAAGCATTTCAGCGCTAATACTGTCTACACCAGCAGCCTGACCATTTTTTAAGTTCTTAATTATATCTCTAACTTCATTGACACAGACTTTCTCGACTGGGTTTTCTATGAAAAGCTTAAATGACCCCAATTCCTCAATGTCCATTTCATAAATTTCTAGTACCAAATTCTTTTCCAAATTGAGCTGAGAAAGAGCACTTTGCTCATCCTGAAAATACGGGAATTTATTTGCTGAAAGCTTAGTGTCCCCATAACTTCTAATTTCTGTCAGAGCGTATCGAAGCAATCGAAGCGACTTTGATGGTTGGATAGTAAGGAGATGGAGGATTTCCATGTGGATCGTTCCACATAGGGCGGACGAGTTGAGAAATGTTGCTAGCTATCCCATCCCAAGTAAAGGAAAGGAGATATAGGTGTCGTAAAGTATGCGGTCCTCTCTCGTGGTTAACAGACGGGCCTGGCAAAAAGGACGAGGAGAATAGGACCTGCATGAGCGGGGAGCGAGCGGGTGGCGAGCGGGGGGCGAGCGAACGAGTGAGTGCGTCGCGAGTGTCGAGTGTGAAGGATAATTTATTGACTAATTAACGAGGATGTCCTTCATTACGGGTCGCCTTGCAGTCGCTTGCTTGGCTTGGTCTCAGCCAGTATTATTCGGCGCCCGAATATTTACGACCGGTCCGACCCGCTTCGATACTCTGTTGCTGGACCCCATAATGATCTGTCCCGATCTTACGACGATTCGGCACCCAACGCTCCTTCCAAAGAGCGTCTCTCGACACCAACTTTGAATTCAACTTTCCTTTCCTTTCCTTTATTGATGCCAAATCGATAGATTCCCCAAAGGATATCCAATTTCGGGATTTATTAATTGAAGGACGTCAGACCGAGGAATTATTTGACCTAATTCCAAATAGGGTCCATAGTACTCTCGAAATCCGAATTAGTAGAAATTTTACTAATGTAATTAGTAGCATTGTTTCTGACTGTTAAATCAGTAATTTTATCACTTTCTACTACATGCTTAGTAGTACTAACATACTAATTCATTGAATAGCAATGAATTGCTATGGAAAAATAATTTTTTAATTTTTCAATACTTTCCGATGGTTTTTGAGTTATTTCTCAATTTATATTCTTAGATTATATTGTTATAATAGCAAAAATTGTGTGTGAACAATATAATATTCAAAATTCAAACATTACATTTTCTATTTTCAAAACTTGTTAAAACAATACGTTAATATTTCTTTAAACTTTTTAAAACAATACTTTAATCTATTTTATCCAATCCAAGAATTATTTGATACTTTCATTTGTTTTTGTGTTATTATTCCCTTCTTTCAGGATAATAAATAGAAAATATGTAACTAATTTTACTTTTGAAAATGCTATGACATTCAAATTTCGCGGTTATGTGGGACTTTAGTTTGTCCTCCCAGACAAGAGATGGCGCTGAAGCTATAAAAACTGCACAGCAAATTAAAACACTCAAACTGAAATACTTTTAAATTTGAAAATTGAAGCTTAAAAAAATGGTAATTCAAACGCTCAATAATTTTCGAGTATAAAATGAAAATTTTTAAAATTTTTCGATTGCAAATTTTTTAATCAAATGCCGTTAAACTGCGAATTTTTACTTTTATTCATTGCACAATTAAAATATTGAAAAAAAATTAAATTAAATTAAACGCTAACATTTTTAATGCTTTGAATTGAAGAATGAATCAAAAAAATTATAAATTTTGAAAATTATATCATTTTAAGCAATTTCAAGCTAGAAACATTTTTTTTTAAATTATGGAAATCTTATTAAATATTCTTTTGAAATTAATTAAAAAACAATTATTATCAGTTTTTTTCAGGAATTTTCATATTTTCAGTATTTAAGAAGAACCACCTGTTTACAGTTATCCATATCCCAACTCGGGAAAGCTACCTATCATCTACATTTGACCCCATTTCCAGTAAAGAACCACTTCTTTATAGTTGACCATACCCCAACTCGGAGAAATTAACGTCTCAGTTATATTTGACCCCATTTCCAGATTTTAAGAAAAAATTAGTTGTTTAAAGTTCGACATACCCCTACTAAAAATAATCTACCTCTCATTTATATTTGATACCATTTCCAGCATTAAATAAAAATCCGCATACCCTAACTCGAAAATATCAACTTCTCATTTATATTTGGCCCCGTTTCCAGTTGAAAAAATACTTGTTCATAGTAGGCCATACCCTAACCTGAAGAAATCTACCTCTCAGTTATCTAGGAAGGAATCTACCTCTCATCTACATTTGACCCCATTTCCAGTAAAAACCCACTTCTTTATAGTTTTCTATACCCCAACTCGGAGAAATCAACCTCTCAGTTTTATTTGACCCCGTTTCCAGTTTTTAAGAAAAAACTAGTTGTTTAAAGTTCGCCATACCTCTTCTCAAAATAAGCTACCTCTCATTTATATTTGATACCATTTCCAGCATTTAAGAAAATTCGCATACCTCAACTCGAAAATATCAACTTATCATTTATATTTGACCCCGTTTCCAGTTAAGAAAATACTTGTTCATAGTAGGCCATACCCTAACCTGAAGAAATCTACCTCTAAGTTATATTTGATCCTATTTCCAGTATTTAAGATAAAACTACTTCTTCATAGTTGGACATACCCCAACTAGGAGTAATCTACCTCTCATCTACATTTGACCCTATTTCCAGTAAAAACCCACTTCATTATAGTTTGCTATACCCCAACTCGGAGAAATCAACGTCTCAGTTATATTTGACCCCCTTTCCAGTATTTAGGAAAAACCCAGTTGTTTGTAGTTGGACATACCACAACTCAAATATTCTACCTCTCATTTACGTTTGACACCATTTTCAGTATTTAAAAAGAGCCACCTATTTATAGTTAGTTATATTAAAACTCGGGCAAGCTACCTCTCATTTACATTTGACCCCATTTCCAGTGAAAACCCACTTGTTTATAGATGGCCACACCCCAACTCGGAGAAATCTGCGTCTCAGTTTTATTTGACCCCATTTCCAGTATTTGAGAAAAACCTAGTTGTTCATAGTTCGACACACCTCTACTCAGAAGAATCTACCTCTCATTTATATTTGATACCATTTCCAGCATTAAAAAATCCCCATTCCCAAACTCGAAAATATCAACTTCTCATTTATATTTGACCCCGTTTCCAGTTTAAAATAAACGCTTGTTTATAGTAGGCCATACCCCAACTGAAAGAAATCTACCTCTCAGTTGTATTTGATCCTACTTCCAGTATTTAAGATAAAACTACTTTTTCATAGTTGGACATACCCCAACTAGAAGGAATCTACCTCTCATCTACATTCGACCCCATTTCCAGTAGAAACCCACTTCTTTATAGTTTGCTATACCCCAACTCGGAGAAATCAACGTCTCAGTTATATTTGACCCCATTTCCAGTTTTTAAGAAAAAACTAGTTGTTTGTAGTTGGACATACCACAACTCCAAATAATCTACCTCTCATTTATATTTGATACCATTTCCAGCATTGAAAAAAAATCCGCATAGCCCAACTCGAAAATATCAACTTCTCATTTATATTTGACCCCGTTTCCAGTTAAAAAAATACTTGTTCATAGTAGGTCATATCCTAACCTGAAGAAATCTACCTCTCAGTTCTATTTGATCCTATTTCCAGTATTTAAGATAAAACTACTTTTTCATAGTTGGACATACCCCAACTAGGAGGAATCTACCTCTCATCTACATTTGACCCCATTTCCAGTGAAAACCCACTTCTTTATAGTTGTCCATACCCCAACTCAGAGATATCTACGTCTCAGTTATATTTGACCCCCTTTCCAGTATTTAGGAAAAACCCAGTTGTTTGTAGTTGGACATACCACAACTCAAATATTCTACCTCTCATTTACGTTTGACACCATTTTCAGTATTTGAAAAGAACCACCTATTTATAGTTAGCCATATCAAAACTCGGGCAAGCTACCTCTCATTTACATTTGACTCCATTTCCAGTAAAAACCCACTTGCTTATAGACGGCCATACCCCAACTCGGAGAAATCGACATCTCAATTATATTTGACCCCATTTCCAGTATTTAGAAAAAACCTAGTTTATAGTTCGACATACCTCTACTCAAAAGAATCTACCTCTCATTTATATTTGATACCATTTCCAGTATTAAAAAATCCCCATATCCGAACTCGAAAATATGAACTTCTCATTTATATTTGACCCCGTTTCCAGTTTAAAATAAACGCTTGTTTATAGTAGGCCATATCCAAACTGAAAGAAATCTACCTCTCGGTTATATTTGACCCTATTTCCAGTATTTAAGAAAAAAACTACTTTTTCATAGTTGGACATACCACAACTAGGAAAAATCTACCTCTCATTTATATTTGACCCAATTTCCAGTGTTCAAAAAGGAACACTTGTTTATAGTTAGCCATATCCCAACTCAGCGCAACCTACCTCTCATTTACGTTTGACCCCATTTTCAGTATTTAAAAAGAATCACCTGTTTATAGTTAGCCATATACCAACTCGGGAAAGCTACCTCTCATCTACATTTGACCACATTTCCAGTAAAGAACCACTCGTTTATAGTTGACCATACCCCAACTCGGAGAAATCAACGTCTCAGTTATATTTGACTTCATTTATGTTTCATACCATTTCCAGCATTTAAAAATCCCATACCTCAACTCGGAAATATCAACTTTTCATTTTTATTTAACCCCATTTCCAGTTTAAAAGAACACTTGTTTATAGTAGGCCATACCCCAACTTAAAGAAATTTAACACTGCTATATTTGACCCCACTTCCAGTATTTCAGAAAAAAACTACTTTTTCATAGTTGGACATACCTCAACTAGGAGGAATCTACCTCCCATCTACATTTGACCCCATTTTCAGTAAAAACCCACTTCTTCATAGTTGGCCATACCCCAACTCGGAGGAATCAACGTTTCAGTTATATTTGACCCCATTTCCAGATTTTAAGAAAAAACTAGTTGTTTGTAGTTGGACATACCGCAATTCAAAATAATCTACCTCTCATTTATATTTGATACCATTTCCAGCATTAAAAAAATCCGCATACCCCAACTCGAAAATATCAACTTCTCATTTATATTTGATCCCGTTTCCAGTTAAAAAAATACTTGTTCATAGTAGGTCATACCCTAACCTGAATAAATCTACCTCTCAGTTATATTTAATCCTATTTCCAGTATTTAGGATAAAACTACTTTTTCATAGTTGGACATACCCCAACTCGGGAAAGCTACCTATCATCTACATTTGACCCCATTTCCAGTAAAAAATCACTTTTTTATAGTTGACGATACCCCAACTCCGAGAAATCTACGTCTCAGTTATATTTGACCCCATTTATATTTCATACCGTTTCCAGCATTAAAAAAACCCATACCTCAACTCGGAAATATCAACTTCTTATTTTTATTTAACCATGTTTCCAGTTTAAAAGAACACTTGTTTATAGTAGGCCATAACCCAACTTAAAGAAATCTAACACTGTTATATTTGACCCCATTTCCAGTATTTCAGAAAAAAACTACTTTTTTATAGTTGGCCATACCCCAACTCGGAAAAACCTACCTCTCATTTATATTTGACCCAATTTCCAGTTAAAAAAACTGTTTATGGCTGGCCATATCTCAACTCGGAGAAATCTACCTGTTAGTTATATTTGACCGCATTTCCAGTATGTAAGAAAAGACTACTTGTTTATAGACGACATACCCCAACTCGGAAGAATCTACCTCTCATTTATATTCGACCTTGTTTCCAGTATTTAAAAAGAACCACCTGTTTATAGTCAGCCATATCCCTACGTGGAAAAATCTACCTCGCAATTATATTTTACCCCATTTCTAGTATTTAAAAATACCTGTTTTAAGTTGGAATCTTTCTCTCATTTATACTTGAGCCCATTTCCAGTATTTAAAAAAAATATCTGTTCATAGTTAGGAATACCACAATATAACAAAATCTACCTCTCTATTATAGTTGACCCCATTTCCAGTATCAGAAAAAAACCACCCGTTTATATCATAACTCGGCAAAATTTACCTCTCAGTTATATTTGAACCCATTTCCAGTATCAGAAAAAACCACCTGTTTATATTATAGCGCAGCAAAATTTACCTCTCAGTTATATTTGACCTCATTTCCAGTAAAATATAACCAACCGTTTATAGTTGGCTATACCATAACGCGGCTATACCATAACACTTGTTTATAGTTGGACATACCCCAACCTGGAAGAATCTTTCTCTAATTTATGTTTGACCCCCTTTCCAGTATTTTAAAAGAACCACCTGTTCATAGGTAGCCATACCACAATTTAACAAAATTTACCTCAATTATTTTTGACACCATTTCCAGTAAAAAAAAACCTTATACTTCAACGTGGCAAAATCTACTTGTCAGTTATATTTTACCCCATTTCAAGTATAAGAAAAGCCTGTTTATAGTTGGCCATATAAACTGAGCAAAATCGAACTCTAATTTATATTTTACCCCATTTTCAGTATTAAAAGACCCCATACCCCAACGCGGAAGAATCTACCTCTAAGTTATATTTTACCCCATTTCTAGTATGAAAAACACCTGTTTATAGTTGCCCACATCAACTCTGCAAAATCCAACTCTCATTTATGTTTAACCCCATTTCCAGTATTTAAAAAAAAAACTACTTTTTCATAGTTGGACATAGCCCAACTCGGTGAAACCTACTTCCTATTTATATTTGGTCCCATTTCCAGTAAAGAAAAATTGTTTATAGTTGGACATACCCCAACTCGGCGAAATCTAACACTCAATTATATTTGACCGCATTTCCAGTATTTAAGAAAAATCTACTTTTTTATAGTTAGACAAACCTCTACTCAGAAGAATCTACCTCTCATTCACATTTGACCCCATTTTCAGTAATTAAAAAGAACCACCTTTTTATGGTTGGCCATATCCCAACTCGGACAAGCTACCTCTTATTTACATTTGACTCCATTTCCAGTGAAAAACTACTTGTTTATAGTTGGCCATACCCCAACTCGAAAAAATCTACGTCTCAGTTATATTTGACCCCACTTCCAGTATTTTTGAAAAAACTACTTGTTTGTAGTTGGGCATATCACAACTCAAAATAATCTACCTCTCATTTATATTTGATACCATTTCCAGAATTAGAAAAATCCCATACCCCAACTCGGAAATATCAACTTCTCATTTATATTTGACCCCGTTTCCAGTAAAAAAAAAAACACTTTTTTATAGTAGGCCGTACCCCAACTTCCAGTATTTGAAAGTTCGATACTTGAGTTTATTTCAAAAATAATACTTTGCCACGTTGTTACATTTATGTTGATAAAAAGTACCATTTTCAGATTTAAAAAAAACATAGCTTCATATTTGGCTACACCACAACTTAGCGATGTATTTTGATATAAACATTATCGATAATGTCTGTAAACTATATGTTACAACTCTAATTTTTCAAAAATCTTTTATTTGAATAGGTATTTATCGTTTGTTTTTTTTTTCAAGAAAGTGTAACTTTAAATTGGTAATTTAGAATAATCGAAAAATTAGATGGCATATGGTTAGAATTGTTAGAACTAGGAAAATTCGAAAAATTCTTCATGAAAATCATGGTAGAAGAAACAAATGGAAACAAAATTCTGTAAACTTTTTAATAAAAACTTTTTATGACATATTTTATTTATTTTATATTTCTGGTTTATATTTGGTGTTATTATTCAAAAATTGAATAAACGTAATAAAATTCTACGTAAATATTGTATATAAATATAATTTGAATAATTTTTTTGTGTGAAAAATTTTGGGACATTACTGATCAGGATCTCATGAAAAATACTGCTGGAAAGAAGAAACACGAGAAGAAAAAGAAAAAACAAGGAAGAAAAACCAAACAAGAAAATCCAAGAAAATCCTGACACTTTTCAAATCAAAACATATATAGACGCTTTATTACAAAATATATAAAACATCTAATTTTTCATTACATCTACAGATTCACTTACAGCCGGATTAGTATTAAAAATGTTAGCTATAAAAGTATTCACATCCTCTGCAGTTGGAAATACATCCGAGTGAACGTCAACCAGATGAGCTCGGAGTTCTCTGGAGAAATTGGTGCAATATGGCTTTATTACACCCTTCGCGATACAAGTGTCACATTCGTAAATCGTCTTGCCAACGTGCAAAGTTGTCAACAGGACATGTTTTCTGAGATTCTCCTGAAAAATAAAATAAATCTTCAATAAAAAAAAAAAGAAACAGAAAAATATAGAATATTTTTCTCAAATGGATAATGTCTAATGCGGAACACCATGCCGGGTATACAAAAGACAAATATTCCTCTCACCAATTTTCTTCAAACTTACACAAAATAAGTAATAATACAATAATAATAATACAATTATACAAAAATAAGTAGTATATTATGCACCCAGGGGGAGAGAAGGCAATTTATTAACGAGTGTATGTTTTTAGTACGAGGCGTAGGCGAGGAAAGGATTAGTGCGCAAACAAAAGATGCGTTCGCGAGTCAAAAAAGGTTGCGCGCACCAAATATAAGAGTGCGAGCCAAAGCTGAGTGCGCGAGCCAATGATGGTTGAGCGAACCAAAGATGAGGGCGCAAACCAAAGATACGTTCGCGAGTCAAAAAAGGTTGCGCGCACCAAATATAAGAGTGCGAGCCAAAGATACGTGCGCAATTGAAAAAAAAAACTTCAAGAGACGCTTGCACGAGATTATTGTTGTTGAAATCCTGAATGGGTTTTTATTACTTGAAGTTGATTTATATCTTATCCTTGAAATTTTGACATGTTCTACATTACTGTTTTTCGCTGGAAATTAGTATTTAAAAAAAGAATATTTTAATATAAAATCATGAAGTTTCGAGAATGACCTAAAAGTTTCAAACACTTTAAGTTATATTCGTTTTTCCTTTTCACCGGAAATTAGCATTTTTAAACAAAAATCATGAAGATTCCCGATTTCCAACAATTTTAGGTTGTTAGCGTCTTACACAAAAAATTAGTATTTTGAAACAAAACTCATATGATAATTTTTACAAGCTTTAGAATATTTCAACAATTTTTGTTTATGTTAAGGTGTTTCGTCGAAAATTGGTATTTTTATTTAAAAAAATGATATTTCTAACATTTCAAAGAAGATTTAAAACTTTTTAACTATAGGTCATATTGGCGTTTGTACATCAAAACTCGGTATTTTTAGTGAAAAATTACTAGATTTCAAAGAAGATACAATTTTTTTCAAATTGTAGGTTTTAGTGGCATTTAATACCGGAAATCGGTTATTTTGAACAAAAAATATCAGGTTTAAAGGGGGATTTACAATCCTTAGTGAATTTTTCAGATCGCGGTTTTTCTAAAAAATAGGAAGTATCCTCATTTTTTCATAATATCATAATATATAACTGTTCCTATGAGTCATCTGAAAATATCCTGCAAATTTGATTTTTTTTTAAATTCTCCTTCGCAGTTATTAATATTTGACCAAAATTTACACTCGCGATGGGGTAATTATGGATACAAATTCTACTTTGAATTAAAAATTTACTCTACCGGGATAACCAACGAATGAATCAATCAATTAGTTAATCAAATAAATAATGAATCAATGGATAATTTTAATAATAAAATAATCTCTTAATTGATCAATTAATCAACTACTTAAGCGGGAAAAGTTGTTAACGAAACAAATGTTTCTTAGAAAAATAGTTTAAATTTAAACCAAAGAGATAAATTTTCAACTAAAGCGATAAATGTTAACAAATAAAAAGAAATTTTAAAATAAGTTTCCAACATTCAACCAAAGAGTTGAATTTTCAACCAAAAAGTGATTTTGTAACCAAGAAGATAAGGTTTCTACAGAAAAAATATGAATAGTCAACAAAATACATAAATTTTCAACCCTAACCAGGGATAGCCCGGAGGGAATTTTCAACTAAAAAATATGAATTATCAACCAAATAGTTGAATTTTAAACTGAAAAAAATTAATTTTCACCCGAAAATGGAATAGACGAATTTTCAATTGAAAAAATTGATTTTCAACAAACAAAAAGGATTTTTAGTAAATAAATAAATTTGTAACTAAATGTCATGTAATATGTAAAAAATATGAAAAGGCTACTATTATATTTTTGGTTCGGAATTCATCTCGTTTTGTTAAAAATTCTATTATTTGGTTGATTATGTAAAAAATTTGTTGAAAATGCAACTACATTGTTAAAAAATTATCTTTTGTATCAAAAATTCAACTACTTCGTTAAAAATTCATTTTTTAGTTGAAGATTCATTTCTTCGTTAGAAAATTTAACTATTTTGATGAAAATTTGTTTCATGTTTGGTTGAAAAAAAAAGTTTGAACTGACAATTAAACCATTCCATTTTTGATTGAAAATTGATCTTTTTCAGTTGAAAATTCAACTGATTACAAATTTATGTTTTTTTTTTGTTGAAAGGTCAACTTTTTGGTTGAAAACTCATGTATTTTATTGAAAATTCGTCTTTCTTGGTAGAAATTAAATCTCTTGGTTGAGAATTCATCTTCTTTGGTTGAAAAGTCGATTATTTGACTTGAAGTTGGAGTAATTTGTAAAAAAATTAATTCTTTTTATTAAATATGCATAATTATAGTTGAAAATTCAACTATTTGCTTTTAAATGAACTTTTATGTTAAGCATTCTACTTTTTTGTAGAAAAGTAATCTTTTTGGGTTAATAAATAAAATTTTTTGTTGAAAAATCATATTTTTGGATTGAAAATTCAACAATGTTGTTGAACATTCGTTTTTTTTTGTTCTAAACTATTTTTTATCATCGTTTTTCTCTGAAAATTTAACTATTTGGCAGAAAATTAATATATTTTGTTAATATTTCTTGATTGAAAATTATATTTTTTGTTAAGAATGCATTTGTTCCTAATCAAAAGTCTACTGTATTCTGAAACATTCAATTGTTTTAGCTCAAAAACTTGACTCTTTTGTTAAAAATTCATCATTCATGGTAGAAAAGTCATCTTTCTTGGTTGAAAATGCAGTTTTTTGGTGAAAATTCAACTGTCTTCTAAAAAATTGGTCTTTTTGGCTTGATAATTAAAATATTTGATTGAATTTTGATTTTTTTTGTTTGAAAATTCTACCATTTGATTGAAAATGCATCTTTGTATGCTGAAAATTCATCTATTTTGATAAAAGTCTAATTATTTTCGGAAAATTGAACTATTTTGTTAAATTACTTATTCTTGGTCGAAAATTCAACTATGCTGTTAAAAATTCTTAGTTTTTTTTTTGTATTTTTTTTCTTGTCTGAATCCCAGTGGAGTGAAAGGAGAGAGATCCTTTTTTTCTGAATAAATTTGAATTTAATAAATTGTTAAAAATTCATCCTTAGGATTAAAAGTTCGTCTATTACGGTAGAAAAGTCATCTTTTAAGGTTGAAAATTGATCTTTTTTGGTTGTAAAGTAACTTTTTTTGTAGAAATTCAACTGTTGAAAATTCATCTCTTTGGGTAGAAAGTCTTTTTTGGTAGAGAATCTTTTTCAGTTGGGGACTTCATGACAATTTCAGCAACAATCAAATATAGTTGATAAACTTATAATTTTTTTAAACAAAGTTAATAAACAAATGCATTAATCAGGCATTTGTTGACAGAAAAATTACTTTTTTTCGATGCCAACTTTTTAAATTAGGAACATCATAATAATTTCAGCAAAATTCATTTTTTTAATCAATTTTATGATTTTTTCAAACAAATTTATTTAAAAAATGCATTATCGGGGCATCTGTCGAAGGAAAAATTCTCAGAAACATAAGCTGAAAGGACTGAGATTGGAAAAAACAAACTGTTTTGTCGACAAATACTCAAATAATATATATGTTTATTATATTTGTTTAAGACATCCTGGAATTTGTCAAGTAAGTATGAGTGTTAATGAAATTATCATTGAGTTCCCAAATAAAAAGGCTGACATAAAAAAAAAAAACACTTTTTCCATCAACGGATGCCTAAATAATGAATTTGTTCATTAAATTTGCTTTTGAAAAAAAAAATTATCAACTAATTATCAATGTTGGTGAAATTATCATAAAGTTCCCAATTAAAAAAGTTTATATATAAAAAAATACTAATTTTTCTGTCGACAAATGCCTGATTAATGCATTTGTTTATTAAATTTGTTTTAAAAATCATAAAATTTATCAACTAATTATGAATGTTACTGAAATCGTCATGAAGTTCCCAACTGAAAGGACTGGAATTGGGAAAAAAAATTTCTGTCGACAAATGCCCGAATAATGCATTTCTTTATTAAATTTGTTTATGAAAAATCATAAGATTAATCAAAAAATTATAAATTTTTATAAAATTATCGTAAAGTTCCTAATCTAAAGAATTGACATAGAAAAAAACGAGTTTTTCAGTCGGAAAATTCCTGATTGATGCATTTGTTTAATAACTTTGTTTATAATATTATCAATAATTATCTCAAAAAAAAATTTCTTCATTATTGTATTGTTTTTGTCCAAATTTCTTACAATATATCTTAAAAAAACGTAAAATTATGGAAAATCGTAGAAAGAATTCTTTCAACAAATATTTTGTTTATAAAATTTGTTTGTTTGTTATAAAATATTGAAACAACAGTCTTTATTTGGTTTCTTAAATCTCGGGAACAGGGCGAAGGGCTAATCACTGGGAAATCTCAGATTTCTGAGCGGGAAATCTTAAGAGAACTCTTGGAGGAACTCTTGGAAATCTCAGCAATCTAGCATGCGTGCGGAAATCTTGGAAATCTTTGGCTAAGTGTGGACAGAGATGAGGTGGTGTGGAGCAAGTTGACACACGCTCCGAGGCGTTTAGCCGATCCGAGGAAAATCCCATGTAAGTTCTGATCGCGAGCTGGGCTGGAAATCCCGGAACTCCCGGAAATCTCAACTAAATCTTGGAAATCTCTGTGAGAATTCAATACAGATAGAGCCGACTGGATCCGAAAGCCCCCGAGTTTAGACGATCCGAGGAGAATCCCACGTGATTTCTGATCACGAGCAGGGTCGGAAATCTCGGAACTCCCGGAAATCTCAACAAAATATTGGAAATATCTGTGAGAATTCAATAAAGATACAGCCGACTGAATCCGAAAGCCGCCGAGTATAGCCGATCCGAGGAGAATCCTACGTGAGTTCTGATCGCGAGTAGGGTCGGAAATCTCGGAACTCTCGGCAATTTCAACTAAATCTTGGAAATCTCTATAATAATGCAATACAGATTTCCGTCTAAATCCGCCCTTTCATGGAGCTATTCCTCCAATAAAAGTTAAAAAAATCCACCTATCTCGAACTTGCAGAGTGCCCAGGTTTATTATTTCCCATGGGGACGCTTCGCACTCAGTCTCGATTCGATCATAAAACATTTTACGGCCTCTTAAGATTTAGTTTGTGGCGCGTTTATTCGCCTTTTGATAAGAGGAAAGGAACCGTGAATTCGGTAGTAAGAACTTACAAAGTTGATTCTTATCGTCCAGATACTCAATGTTAGTTTGTCTGGCTTTGCGGGATCGGGTTGCAATTGTCGGTAAAAAGGAACAGGTGAACATTTACTGCGGTCAAAGGTGGCAGAGGTAAAAGCGAGCCGTAAATGAAAGGGAGTCGGCACGAGTTCGTCTTCACGTTTTGTGTTTGCATTCGTTCGACAAGTAAAGGGTCATCCACAATTTCTGCCGCACTTTTGAAGAAAGGCTCTATCTACATTTTTGTATGTGAAATGAGTTTTTGATATCGTTGGATTCGCAATAGACAAACGAATTCATCTGTAAAAATGGAAATTAGAAATTCTAATTCAATTCAGAGTATTTGTCCCTAATTATCCTATCGACACAGATTTTTGAAAAATGGTTCTATTTTTCCAGAAATTGCTGAATGAGCTGCGATGGATGTACAGGTGCGCACTCGTAGTGAAGGACCCAGTCGTCACTTTTTCACCAATCAGATCTTCTAGCTCACCTTATACTTTCGAAAGCACTCCTTAAAGTTATATTTTGAACATCTAACAGCTGCTTTGCCGCATTCTGTTTCATTTCCAATATTTCTTGAAATCATGTTCCTTATAGAGGATCCCTTAATTTGACAAACAGCCAGAAATCACAGGGACTGAGTTCAGAACTGTATGGAGGCTGCCCAACTTGTGTAAGGCCATGTTTCACCAGAAATTGCTGAATGAGCTGCGATGAATGGACAGAAGTCCCCGATTAATTGTAAATGCCTATTATTGACAATATCATAACTAGGTACAGAGTCAGAGCACAAGTTCGCCCCCCCATGCCATATACCGTAAGATTTTCTCTGACCCCCCGCCCCCCCCCATTCACCAAAATCTTATTAAGGTTTTATTAACTTAGGGAACGAACATACATATGAATTCTGTTTGATAAATAACTGTGGATGAATTTATTGTTTATTTAAACTATTATTCTTTAGTATATAAATAATCAACATTCATATTTATTTACCGCAGAATTCACTATCTTTTCCCTAGTTCCCTATTTTCCCAATTTTTTTCGTTTTTTGACTATTATGAAAACTAAATTAATAGAAAACAATGAGAAAATCCAAGAATTATTGTTTGGAAATTAATTTTTGTTGAATGAGATGTCTACTATTATATTTTTGGTTGAGAATTAATCTTTTGTTTTTGAAAATTTTATTATTTTATCAAAAATTCAACAACACAATTTTGTTTAAAAGACATCTTTTTTGTTAATTATTTAATCATTTCCTTAAACATTAGTCTTGTTGGGTTGAAAATTCAAATATTTTGATAGCAAACTCAACCATTTGGTTTAAAATTAAATTTTTGGTTGAAAATACATATTTTTGGGTCAGGATTCAAATTTCCTATAGAAAATCCATCTTTGTAGCTTGAAAATTCAACAATTTTTGAAAAAAATTTCTTTCTTGACTATAAAATCTAGATTATATAGAAATTCAACTCATTTGCTGAAAATTCGTATTTTTGTTTTGAAAATTCATCTCTTTAAGTAGAAATTTTACCTTTTTTTGTTAAAAAATGCAGCAGCTTTGTTCAAAACTAATATGTTTTGGTTGTGTAATCAACTATTTTGTTTAAAATTCGGCTTTATGGTTGAAAATTGAACTATTTTGTTGAAATTTGGTTTTTTACTCTTTTGACTGAAAATTTAATTCTTCCGTTTTTGGTTCAAAATTTATGTTTTACAGTTAAGAATCAAGTATTTTGTTGAAAATACGTCTTTTTAGTATAGAAAATTAATATTCACGATTCAAAATTCTTTTTTTTTGTATGACAAATTGAACTACTTTGTTAAAAATTAGTTTCTTTTTAGATGAAAATTAATGCCTTTCGCTGAAAATTCATCTTTTTCGTAGAAAATTAATTTTTTTGGCTGAACATTTATCTTTTTGCTTGAAAATTTATTTTTTTGTTGAAAACTTAACTATTTTATTTGAAACTCATTTTTTTGAGTTGCAAATTAATTTTTTCACCTGAAAATTTGACCATTTCATTTTTTGTTGCAAATTTATATTTTCTAAATAAAAATCCAAATATTTTGTTCAAAATTCGTTTCTTTTTAAATAAAAAATGTCTCCTCGTGGTTGAAAATTTGTCTTTTTAGTATAGAAAATTAATATTTACGGTTGAAAATTCATCTTTTTCATTACAAATTCAATTAGTTTGATAAAAATTAGTTTATTGAGATGAAAATTAATATATTTTGCTGGAAATTCATCTTTTACATACCAAATTAATTTTTTTGGGTGAACAATTATCTTTTTGCTTGAAAATTTATTTCTTGGTTGAAAACTCAACTATTTAAATTAAAACTCGTGTTTTTTGGGTTGCAAATTAATTTTTTTACCTGTAAATTTGAACATTCCATTTTTTGTTGAAAAATTGTATTTTCTAAATGAAAATTCAAATATTTTGTTCACAATTCGTTTCTTTTTGAATTCAAAAATTCTCCTCATGGTAGAAAATTCATCTTTTTGATGAAATATTCCATTATTTGGGGCAAAATTTATTTTTTAGTTTAAAAATTCATCATTTTAGCTGGAAATTTAACTATTCTGTCAAAAATTTACGTTTTTTGGTGAAAAACTAATTTTTTGAACTGAAAATGTAACTCTTAAAATTTTCGTTCAAAATATGAACTATTTTGTTGAAAATTAATTTTGTCGTTGAAAATTCATCATTTTAGTCGAAAATTCATGGTTGGTTGAAAAGTTCACTATTTTACTAAAAATTCTGTTTTTTTTTGTCAAAAATTAATTTTGTCAACTGAAAGTGTAATTATTTTATTCTTGGCTCAAAAAATATAATTCATCTTTTGAGGTAGAAAATTAATCTTCTTGGTTTAAAAATTCATCTTTTTTTTTTGTTAAAAATTAATATTGTCAACTGAAAGTGTAATCATTTCATTCTTGATTAAAAAAATATAATTCATCTTTTGAAGTAGAAAATTAATCTTCTTGGCTTAGAAATTCATCTATTTGGTTGAAAATTAAACTATTTTATTGACAATTCATCCTTTTTGGTGGAAACTTCATTTCTCAGTTGGAAGGTCATCTTATTGGTTGCAAAATGAACTATTTGGTTAAAAATTCATCTATTTTGTTACAAATACAATACCTTTACTTGAACAGATCGAATTTCTGTTGTGCTTTCCTCTAAGTTGTAATATCTTTGTATTTATTATTTTTGTTGTTAACAATTTTTCTTAATAAGATCTTCCCATTCCTTCCTTCTCCTCCTTCACGAAAAACTAAGATTTGACCCCCCCTCGCACTCCCCCTAAATCGTCTTACGAGATTTGTGGATGACCCCTAAAGGGAGAAGATCAGTTGCTGCATGACGTTGGCATAAACCGGACGCACTCATTGGGCAACGTATGGCGCTCTTAAAGCACTCGGCTAAGTAGCCGACCATAGTCATAAACATCTTCCTACCGAGAGGGCTTATACGAGCCGTTGATGGCACCGGCGATCATCAAATTTAATTTCCCATAAGTAAATCTTTCCGCGGCCCCACCGTCCTATGGACGAAGGTCTCAGAAATACTCACAATGATAAAAGATGGGCGGACCCGACCATTCGTGAATCCTCTTCCAGTCGATAATAGTCGAGTGTATGGTAAATTTAATTTGTATATCAAATGAGAAAGAGTATATTTTTAGAGTCGGCTTTTAGAGAAGGTTTCTTATAGTGTTGTCAGTAAAAATCAACCCTTGAATTGAAAATAGTATTCCGTGTTTGACCGTTTCAATGCTCAAACAATTTGAATAATTTCTACGTTTAATCGTTTAGACACAAAAAAAAGCTGGGGGCTTACTGAAGTTACGGCTTAAATAAAAGATGCTAGCTTTTATGACTGAAACTGTAATAGAAACCTGTATAAATAATGTATAAATAATATTTTTTACTTGAATTCTCGTCATTGAACCATTGGACGTTAATGAAACAGTTTGTCCTTCGATGGGTATAGGCCAAAGGCCATTATATCCTCCTCTCAGATGAATTTGCTTATCGCGAAGGTAATTGTATCTTCGAATTTCGAATAGCCGGAACGAATTAATGTGAGGAATAAGCTGAAGATATCTCAGTTCTTCAAGATTATATCCATGTATGTATAAAGAAATATCAATGGCAGAAGACCTGGCAGGAGAAGAAATGACAGGAGAAGACCTGGCAAGAGAAAACCTGGCAGGAGAAGACATGGCAGGAGAAGACATAGCAGGAGAAGACCTAGCAGGATACGACTTCACAGAAGAAGATCTGACAGGAGGAGACCTGCACCTAAAACGAGTAGAAGCCTTGTCTGGAGAGCCCAGACAAAGAGGTATGCCGAGAGAAGAAGAAGTTTTTAAACGATCAATGCTAAGCATAGGGTTTGAAGTCTGTGAACCTAACTTTTCAACAAGAACTAGAGCTTTACAATCGTCAGAGTTCTGTTACATGTGTGCTTCAACGTAAATTTGTGTTATTAACTAGATTAAATATCGAAGTGGATATCGAAGTGGACAAAGCAAAAATAGGTTATTTGGAAATAGTCTCTATTCAATCAATAATTAAATTTCCAACCAAATAGTATGATTTTTAGTCAAAAGAGATGAATACTGAACCAAAAGGTATAATGTCAGGATGTCCCTGACATTATCTCACTTTGCCTGAAACGGTAAAACGGAGTAACGTCCAAGTAGGTAATTGATCGAGAGGTGAACTCACTGTCGCGAAAAAAATATTTTCCTCTAGACTCCGCTAGAGAGCAGCACATGTCTTACGCAGTAACGTGCTGCGCTCTAGCGGAGTCTCGCGAAGAAACTTTATCTCGCGACAGTGTTCTTACCCCTCTACGAATTACCCACTTGGTTGTTACCCCGTTTCACATATTACCTGTCACGTTTCTTACACCCCGTTTATACCACGAAAGACTTAATATGTTTTTGATTTATTTTTTTTTCTTCAGCGGATTTCAGATTGGATTGAAAAGACACTGCAATTCCGGAAAGAAAAGAGAAGAGGGAGGACAAAACGTGTCCAAGTAAATCATATTCTGCAAGAGAGCAAGAAAGGAAAGAAGGGAAAGTGGCGCGTGTAATCTCGTTGACGCAGCGTGCGCCTTTTTCTACGGGGGAATCCCCTCGTTAAATCGTCTCGTGTTCGCACGTTCGCTCTTTATTGAACAATCGAGGGTGCAAGACAGATATTCGTCGCACCTGGGATTGCTGCCATATTTTTTTTCGAGTATGCCAAGAAAAGGGGTATTTGCAGCAGATTTGCGATCAATAGACGAAGATGATTAGAAAGGCTTGGGGTTTTTAAACAAAGTTGTTTTCACAGTTCGACCTGCTCATTATACTAAGAAGTCTGAGCAGAAAACAATGCCTAAAGTGTTGCATAGTCACTAATATAAAAGCTGGCCAGCAAAAACATCTGCGACAAACGGTTAATAGTGAAACATCAACTGTACCAGCTGAAGATTTTTTGGCTAATGTTAGCGATTTGCAGCCAACCGCTTTAATATAAATACAGTAGGAGAGCATCAACTGGAATACAACAATGACAGAAGAATTGATACGTCTCTATTATTGAAGCGCGAACCTGAAAACTGGGCATGAGAAGGGATACGATTTTAGGATAAAGTTTGCTGTGAAGTATACTCATATATAGAAAGTTGTAGCAAGAAATCTTATCTCTAAGGTTAGGCACATCTGAAATAACATGTTCATTCATGAAGAATAGCAATAGAGATTAAACGAAAGGTTGATTCAACGGGTAAAAACTTCATTAATGAACATCAGTAATGGTCTTCTCCTGTCAGGGCTCCTCCTGCCAGGCCTCCTCCTGCCAGGTCTTCTCCTGCCTGGTCTGATTGATTTCACAGGGCCATTCTGAATCTGTTCAAAATTAAGCAAGTTACAAATTTTAACGTTAAAAATAGAAATTTCTCCATTTGAAAGCCTCAGTAGTTAAACAAATGCACACTTTAGGTTGAAACTTTATAAATATTCTTAATTCTAAAATAATTTCAAATTAATAGATTCATAAGTAAACGCTCTTATTCAATTCCAAGTCCTATTCAAATATTGTTCCTATCTAAAATATTTCCTTTTTAACCCATTTATCGTGAAATTTTTTAATTAATGAAGAATTTTTTTTGAATATTTAGCAATATTTTACTTTTCTTTCAAAATGAGCAATTATAAATCAAATACTAAAAATTAAAGAATTTTAAACTGAATTATTGAAAATAGAAAGCCTTGAATCGTTAATATTTCAAAGTGTTTAATTGAAACTTTGAACGTTACCATTTTAATTGTTTTATTCAACAAATTTTTAATATGTAAGTGAAATAATTTAATTTGGATGCATCAATAACAATCAAACAATTATCAATTTGAACCAAATTGGAGTTCGTTTAAGAGATATTTACAAGTTTTCAGAAGATCCAAACTTAATTTAAAACTGGAAAAGATTTCAAAAAATAAAAAAATAAATTTAGATTATTGAAGATTTCGAAATTAAATTTTGAAGCTTTTCAAGGATCTTTAAACAATTTGAGAAAATAAAAGCAGTTTCTTCAGTTTTCTGGGAAAATCTGAAATGATTTTTCATTTTAAAGAATTAATTTCAAGAGAATATTCAAACAGATTTTTTTTGTTATTTGATTAATAAATGACAATTGAACAATTATTAGTCTCAAAAATAATCGAGTAAGTTTAAAATATATTTAGAAGTTTTAAAAAGATTCCAAAATGATTTGAAACACGAAAAGATTTTAAAAGATTTTAAAAGAGTATTAAATTCCTGGAAAATTTTTTAATTATTTTTTTTTTCAAAAAAATTTCTAAGAAAATATTTAAAAAGATTTCAAAAAAAATTTTGATGCATAAATTAATGTTCATAGCTTAAAATTGGTTAAAATGATATATTTTTGAACATTTATAAATTCGTTGATTATATCTTCAATTCCTAGCATTGAAAATGATAGTATGGATTTCTTTTTTTAAATCTTTTAACTATAAAATGTATGAAAGTTAAAATTTTGCTTTGAATTAACAAATTTTCAACTGAAAAGTGTTAGAAGCTGCCATTTTATACGCGTAAATGATGAGGCGTTTGAACTAAAAAAATTTAAAGCTTTAATTTTGAAAGTTTAAAAAATTCAAAAGTATTTCACTTTAATTTCTTTAATTTGCAGTTCAGTTTTTATAACTTCAAATTATAATTTTTCTTATCTTCAAGAGTTTGAATCTTTTAATATCAATGACCCTGATCAATACTTTCTCAAATGTTCAATTTTTATTTGCAGTCAAAAAGTTGTTATTTTTCGACCTAGGATGACAAATATTGATAACATTGTAATGAAATAATTTTAAATGACATATATGGTGTCCAATCGAGTGCTATATATGTTCGAAAAAAAATTCCAACTTAAGGTTTTATGGTGTCCAATAACGATGATTTATTATTGTTTTTTAATATTCTACCATCCCTTTAAAGTTTAAACATAGAAGCTGATTTTTGTAATAGCGACCATGTACACATCCTATTTAAAAATGATCTTATTGCAATATTCCAAATATTTGCGATCCTAGGTCGAGAAAGAACAAATTTTTGGCAATAACAGAAAAAAGTTGTACTTTCCTGTAATTTTGGTTGTAATTTATTGCATTAATTTGTAGATTCCTGTAAAAATATTTGTAGTTTTCTGTACTTTTTTGTAAAAATTGTTCTACCAGGAATCTGCTTGAAGCTGAAGGCATAAGTGCTAGGGATAATGAAGCTTAAGTATCGGATCTACCTAAATCACATCTGGAGATTAACCTCCTCGTTAATGTAATCATCGAAATCCCAGAAAAACTGCAGCATCTTCATAGGAATTTTGGTCGTGCTTTACTACTAGAGTTCAAAGATTTAGAACCAACATAAAAACATTCTCTGCTAGAAATGTACATCACGATGAATCTGCATGCACTAATAGTGCACTTGAACAACAATATTTTGCATTAAACGCAAAACTAACAGCTTCAGAGGTACAAGCTCTTTGTACTGTGGATATGGATGGCAGCAAAGTAAAAAGAAAATTGGGCCGATTGACTCAATATAAGAAGGGAATTAGAATCAGAAAGCTGATACATCACGTGATTGAAATCATCTACCCTCGGCACATTGAGGCATTAAAACCAGTAATATTGAAGACCTGGCAGAAGAAGACCTGGCAGGAGGAGACCTGGCAGGAGGAGTCCTGGCAGGAGGAGAACTGGCAGGAGGAAACCTGGATCTGTCACGAGTAGAAGACCTGTCTGGAGAACCCGAAGAAAGAGTTCTGCCAATAGAAGAAGAAGTTCTTGAACGATCAATACCAGGCATAGGGTTTGAAATTTGTAAACCTAACTCTTGTTCTTAAAAATTTTTCTCACGTAAGATGTTTCTATTCACCCCTTTCCCATCATGATGTAAACCTAAGATTTGCCAAACCGCCCACTTCCCCTAAATCGTCTTACGAGATTCGTGGATGACCCTAAAGGGAGAAGATCAGTTGCTGCTTATCTTTAAAAGATCTAAAAGAAAAACGATTTCATGGCATATGGAGAATGCGACCAAGCAGCTGCTAGACATTCCGAAAGGTAACTTTAAGGAGTGCTTCCTCAAGTGTAAGGATTGCTGGAAGAAGGTTGTGTCTTCCAAAGGGGTACTTTGACGAGGATCTCATCGCCATTGATCAGAAATCTTACTCCTGACATACCACAAGGCCTGATACTTTCCGTACAGACCTTGTGAAGTGAAAAATTGTAAAAATGGTAGGCCCTGGCAGAAAAGCGATTGCTGAGAAAAATCAAGACCAATGAGAAGTGAGCTAATCGGTGGTTATGTGGGTCTGAGAGCCACTGAAATGTGTTTATGTCGCTATCAAAGAGACACGAAGCCCTCGCATGCGAGGCGCGTCCCAGCAAAAGCTTCAAAGGACATTAGCATACCGGCCGCGGTATGACTGGCCGTATAAGCGTGTGTGGGCATCCAGTAAGCACAATTAACTCGTTATCTTATCGCGCCCTGGCGGCAGTGTCGGCGGCGGCGGTCCAAACATTAAGGTGTACCTGTGCAGGTTAATTTACACCCCAAACTTGCCTTTAGGAAAAATCGGAAATGCTTCGTTCCACGACAACCGCGAGAATTCTCCACTTTCAAGAAAGTATGGTTTCGTGTCTTACATTGCACGAACACTTAGAGACTTCAGACCGCACACTGAGAAGAGATTGGTTCCAATCAAATATATTATATTTGTATCAAAAATATTCTTTTTTTGTGTCACAGTCAAATAAACTTTTTGGATGACCGTAGGTTTGATTCTATTATATATTTTGTTTGAATCATATAAACCTCTTGTTTACGTTACTTTTTTCGCTATTACATTAATTGCAGATTTTGTTAAGAATTAATACACTGGAACTTGGGTCGCATAAACCATTTCTGTTGGATTTGGA